>JASAMX010030626.1:0-13892 GCA_030248175.1 Microlaimidae sp. YZB2_3 | reverse complement strand
TGTCGCTACTCGTTCAGTTACGTATTGTTCACTAGGAGGGAGGGGTACCCTGGACCGGCCCTCAGGGGGGGGGGGGCGGTCCGGGCAGTCCAGGCTGGTCGAACACCTATGCTGCACACCTTCGCTAAACCTTGGGTAGGGAGGCGATTCAGGCGAAAACCCTCTTTACCACGGCCTCAATTTTTTCAAGTATTCCAAAATATCTGGGATGCTGCCACTTATGGGAAATGGTGGCACTGGCCTTGCAGGAACACCTATACTGCCCATGTTCGACGTTAAATAGTAAGATCAATATAAGGTGACTTAAAAAATCCTTTAGACGAAGACCTCGGAATGAGTGAACACTGCATGCAGTGAACACTCTAGCGGTAAAGGTTGCCAACGTTATTAATGTTGGACGAAGTCTTAACCATAGGGGTGAAATTTTATCGCCCCTCCTGGCTTGTCTTAGCGCCTGCCCTTAGCATAATCTGCGTAGGGAAGATAAGTTTCAGGTAATGCAACAACAACAACAACATGGGAAATGGTGCTCTGAAAACCGAAGGTTTGCGAAGGAGTTCACTGCTGCTTAGGAGAGCATCACTAGTTAAAAGATTAATTTACTAAAACTTAAAGCGTGCCTTGTTATAATATTGAAAAAATATGAAGACTTCAATGATTTTTCGTTATTTAAGATAGAACACCACAGTTGGATTTTGACGGTAGATCTTTTCTAATTAATTTTACTAACGTAATTTGACCTGCTCATTCAATTTTTGACATTCAATTTTCTTAAAAAATTGTTATCGTCCACAATCATTAAATGACACCAATAAAATACATGTCAAAAATATTCTATTTTTTTCATTTTTCATTTAGCGTATCTTGAATAAAGAACACTTTTTTAATTAAAAAGTTAAAAATTAAAAAAATTTTTTTTGACGTTAAACATATTGTCTGCGGGAGACAAGAACCTACGGGTCCGAGGATCTGAGTCCGACACTCTAAACACTCGGCTACTGGCCCATCTAATGCTCTTGCCCGGGGTTTTGAAAAGGTTATTAAATTAATTAATTAATTTTAATTATGATCTATCTCATAAAAGATACTTTTAAACAAACGTTTCATAATGTAGTTTCTCGGCGTCAAATCAAAAAAATTTAAATGAAAATTAAAAAAATTGATTCGCTCAAATTTTAATGAAAGTTTGGAAATAGTTAGACACAAGTCTAATCAATACTTTGAATTGTATTTGATTAAAAAACTAATTCAGGATTTTTTTATTTGATTTTTCTTTTAAAAACATCGATTTTTTTAATTTTCTTAAAATTTTGAATTGCGTTTTACTCCAAACCACATGTAAAAGTCGCCCCCTATTTTTCATTAACTTTCTATAAAATTGCAGGAAAAACTGAGCTAATCAAATTTTTAAATGGCCAAAAACTTTTTTGAGCTTTAAATTCATCAAACTATATCTCGAAATAGAACTTTTGGTAAACGATGAAACTATTACCGTTAGATACATCATAATCTGAGCTTTCGATCCTATACTTTTGTCAGACAAAAATTAATATCTAAGTTGATATCTAACTTTTAGTAAAAATCGTCATAACTGTGGTGTTCTACCTTAATTGAGTTATCGTTTCTATAGTAAAGTTCCTCTGAGCTCCGAGCCCCAGGCAACCCCCGGAGCTCCCTCCGCCCTATTTTGATACTAATTTTATGAATAATTAAGGAGTAATGGCACAAATTATTTAAAAAATAAAAAAAATAAAAAAATAAAATAAAAGAATAAAACGATAAGCCCTAGCCCTAAGTATGTAAAAATAACTTAGATTAGAATATAATTTTAATCAAGCGTAAATATACTTGAAATCGTTTAGTTAAGGGGAATAGCTTCAGAGCTTTTCCGCCTGAAATGGCCGGAGCTGAGCATAACTGGAGAGTAGGAACATCACTATTTTCAATTTTGTTTTTTAAAGCTGGAAGCGTTAATGAGGGAAAAGTGTCAATGGGAAGTCAATCAAATTCAAAGATACCTGATATCTCCGAAGGCCCTGAGCGGGAAGAGTTCGCCCAGCAGTCGTCCGCCTCTGAGCACTGTGTGGCTCTCCATGGCGGGGTGAGCGCTGCGTATGCGCTCGGCCTCTTGTGGATTGTCCACGGTGTGTTCGTGGGTAATGTGTCGGGCGGTCCAGGAGCCGCTGTGTCCGCGGACGGCGAGGACGGCCGTACTGTCCCCGGTGTTGGCGATGTGTAGGTTGGGGCCGCGGACGTGCGCCAGACAGGCGCAGCTGCCCGAGACGGCGATGTTCAAATGGGGCAGACTCACGCGACCGTTCCGCCGTGGCTCCGCCTCCCGACTGATGTCTGCGTCCAATGAGCGGAAAGCGTGGCGTAGGGCCCGTCGCACTGTCCGCGCCCTCCGCGGCTCCCGCAGACAATCCCGGGCGAACTTTATGATATTTTCCCGGTGTGAGTCCAGGTAGATGTCGCTCAGCTCCACGTCCGTTGACGAGCACAACCAACGCGTCTCTTCGCACGGCGTGAGACGACCTAAACACAGTTTATTCTTTAGTTCCATTTCCACCTTTTTATTACTAACAAACGAAGGGTAATTGAGTTAAATTCGGCCTGCCTTAAATTCGGCCACCGACTGTTATTTTCGCCATACGCAAAGTTATAAAATGAACTGCGTGTATCTAGATAAGATAGATTGTGATGTTATTATATTTTTGAATATAATCATGATTTTTCTTCTACTATTCAATAGTAATAGCGTTTAAAAACATCTGGATGTAATTTAAATGTAATGAAAGGCCTGATTATAAACAGTGCTAAAATAAAATTTAGCTTGAGGTAACTGACATAATTTCGGCCACCTGCTGTTATTTTTACCATGCGCAGTCATGAAATGAACTGTGTGTAGCGAGATCATAATGGAGTTAAATATTGAGAAAAAAAATAACCTGGACATATTTATGCTGGACAACGCATTTTCTCTAAAAGGAAAGGGGAACCCTTCTCCTCAAACACAAAACCGATAGGGCTAAATGAGATATCATTGCAAAGTTTACAGTCCGGGGAATGTCATAAAGGAGTTAAAAAAATTAAAATAGACCTCTTTATGCTGAACAAACGTATTTTTACAAAGGGGAATGCATTTTCCTCCCCACCTAAAAAAATCGTGCCAAATGAAATATTATTGGAAAGTTTATAGTTTAGGGAGCATCATAAGAAGATTGAAATTATTAAATATTAACATGGACAATGGACAACATATTTATACTGAACAGCGCATTTTCACTAAAAAGGGAGCGGGACCTTACTCCAATCACAAAATGAATAGGGGTAAATGAGGTTGCATTGCATTCATACATTTACCCCTAAAGGTGCTTTGTTTATTTATATCCACCACATCAGCAAGTTATTAAGATCCCACGACAAAGTAATCACCAAAACTGCCACATAAGCTTTATACGGTGACTATGAAACGCGCACTAACAGCTTATATGAACAACCTGTGATTTAAACTGAATTAGTTGAAGTGAAAAATAGAATATTATTAACTTATACATAACCACTATCTCAAATAGTACAAACAACTGTGAACTCAATACTCAATGCTTGCTAGTAATATGAAAACAACACTTAAGCAAACAAAAAAGTCAAAAGCGCTGCACATTAGAATCCACTGAAAGTCAAGGATGCAATAAAAATTAAAATGAAATGACTTAAAACTCCTTGTCCTCAGCAGGTTTCAGTTGGCGTTTTATGCATTAGTCTTAAACGCCCTTGGTGTTGCACTCGTCAGTAACACCACCAAGCCTAACAACACATATATCAGACCTGTGCACTGCCCCCCCGGGTTAAAACGGGGGGGGCAATTCCGAAATGGGGGGGGCACGGGGGGCAACTTTTTTGAAACGGGGGGGGGCAAGCAGGCGGAAAAGAAAAAAAAGAGAAAAAAAGGAGAAAAAAAAGAGAAAAAAGAAAGGAAAAGGGAAAAAAGGGACAAAAAAAGCCAAAATAAGGTAAAAATAGTTCTAAAATGGCTTAAAATACATTGCAAATAGGCTAAAAAACTGCAAAAAATTCGCGATGATGGTGTCATCATAGGTCAAAAATGGCGTCATAATTTTAGGGTACTTTTTCATTTTTCGGCGGGAGAGGGGCAATAAAACGGGGGGGGGGCGAATCCTCCAATAAAACGGGGGGAGGCATTTCCAGACCGTGCCTAGGTCTGCATATATATATATACATAAACCAACAAAAATTTACAACAAAACATGCAAAACATTAAAAAACTATTAACATTAAACATTAAAACAGAGGAGAACTAGAAAAAATTGTTGTGATTTTTCGCCACTTTATATAATAACTTTGACAGGTAATAAAGAGCATTTATAGCCTTATTTTTAAAACCTTTAGCAAATGTTCTTGCTGAGCCTTTAACTATAATTTTTCAAAAATAAAAATAAAACCAAGATGAGTAAAATAGAATAGTTAAACAATAATTTTAAACAGTTATTTGATTAAAAAAATGATAAAAACAATTTGTTGTTTAAAAAACTCTATTAAAAAGCAACAAGAAAAAATTTTTCATATACTTCAAGTATATAGACCAAAAACTCTGATTTGAGGGTAATATTTTTTAAAAACAACAAAATGTACACGATACAAAACAAATAAACATAGGTGTTTTTTTGGATGGGGGGACAGAGGGTTCCACCCCCCCCATACATAAAATTCAATATTAGACCTAAAAACACTTAAATTATTGAGTTAAAAAAATTTTGCTAAAAAATTGGACCCCCCTGACCCCCCTAAATTTGAAATCTCGCACCCGGGGTCGACCCCCCCTAAAAAGCCAGGGGGGTCCGGACCCCCCTAAAAAATTTTGGCCTTCCACCCGGGGGTGGACCCCCCTAGCGGACCCGACCAGAAACACCTATACAAATAAATACATAAAAAGCTTAAGAATTAAACTAAATATAATTAACAAAATCACAGACACAAAAAAAAACAAAAAGACCCATCATGGCCATGGGTCAAAACATTTATCATCCCATTGTGGGATAATAGCATAAGTCAAAATTTTTGTTGGGAGTATCAAAATAAGATGAAGAAAAATAAATTTTATTATAATTCATGTAAAAAAACTCAGATCCGATCAGGATCCGGTTCATAGGTGAGAACGGCTCGGGAAGCTAGGGGGGCGGTTACCCAGGGTAGATCGAATTTTACCTTAGATTGGACCTTACCCTGTCCCCCCCCCCTTTCTCACCTTATGATCCGGTTTTTTATAAAAAAAGATCCAGCCGGACCGGACCGGATATCCGGTCGGGCCTTAGTGAGAACGGTCCCGGCAGCTAGGGGGGGGGGGTGGTTACCCAGGGTAAATTGAATTACCCCCCTAGCTCTTTAGGAGGGGTCGACCCTGGGTGCGAACTTTTGAAATCTAGAGGGGGGTCAGGGGGTCCGGTGTCCAAAGCAAATGAATTTTAAACCATAATAACTTTAATAATTGTTCTTTTTGTAGGATAATACTACATTTTATTGAATAAAAAGCGATATTCATAGATGTTTTTTTTGGGGGGGGACAGAGGGGTCCACCTCCACCCCCCACCCAGAGCCAAAATTCTGGACTCACCCTAGAAAAAATCCAGCCCCCCCCCCCTCTTCCCAAAGCTCGAGAGCGATCCGCCCTGACCCCCCCCTTAGCGAGGCTGACCCCCCTCCCGATCAATTTGGAAGTATATTTTTTTATTTACTGTCAAAAACGCGGTTTTTTAGTTAAAACATTGTTTAAGTACACTTTTTAGGCCTAAATAGGCGGTTTTAGTACATAAAATTCAATATTAGACCTAAAAACACTTAAATTATTGAGTTGTCAACCCCCCCTAAAAAGCTAAAAGGGTCCGGACCCTCCCCCCTAAAAAATTTTGGCCTTAGTTCCAACCATACATGGGCAAGTTGGTCCGGAGTGGGAGGGGGTTAAACCCCAAATTAGGGTGGTTAAAATCCGAGAAACGCAAAATACCCATATCGTTTTTTTTGGGAGTGCATTTTACCCATATCGTATTTCGATTTTGAAGGAAAAATAGGTAAAAAACGCTAATTTTAGGTCAAAAAGCCCCTTTTATTGCATTTTTGAGCTTTTTATGGCTTAAAACATTCATTTTGACCTCAAAACTTAAGTTTGGAGGCAGTTAGAAGTCATTTTAAAGACATTTTTTTCTTCATTTTTCCAAAATTAGGGGGGTTAACTTTCCCCCCCCCCCACTTCTGAGTGGGGGAGGGGTTAAACCCCCCTTCTCAGAATTTGGGGTTGACCCCCAACCCCCCCGTGCCCATGTATGCTTCCAACCATAGATGAACAAGGAGGGGGTCAGGGTGGGGTCCACCCCCCCTAGCCTCAAAATTTTGGGGGCCCCCTAGAAAAAAATCCAGGGGGAGCCTCCCCTCCCCCCAAATTTTCGAATTTTTTACGCCTGACCCCCTCTAGATTTTGATATCTGACCCCCCTCCCCTCTCGAGAAAATTTTAAGTACTTTTTTAATACTAAATTTTCTTCCAAAAACGTGAATTTTTTACACAAATTCATGTTTTTACACCCTTTTTATACCTGAATAATCGCTTTTTATTCAATAAAAAATAGTATTATCTTACAAAAAACTATTATTAAACCTTTAATGGTTTAAAAGTATTTTGCTTTGGAAATCGGACCCCACCTGACCATACATGGGTAAGTTGGTCCGGAGTGGGGGGTTAAACCCCAAATTAAAGGTGGGGTTAAAATCTGAAAAATGCATTTTACCCATATCGTTTTTTTCTGCTGCATTTTACCAATATTGTAATTTGATTTGAGGAAAAAATACATAAAAAACGCTAATTTTAGGTCAAAAAGCTAGCTTTTTATTGCATTTTGAGCTTTTTACTGCTTAAAACATTCATTTTGACCTCAAAACTTAAATTTGGGGGTAGTTAGAAGTCATTTTAAAGACTTTTTTTCTTCATTTTTCCAAAATTGGGGGGATTAACTTTTTCTCCCCCCCACTTCTGAGTGGCGGGGGGGTTAAACCCCCCTTCTCAGAATTTTTTTTTTTGGGGGGGGGGGGCGGGGGTAACCCCCCCCACCCCCCGTGACCCCCCCAACCCCCCGTGCCCATGTATGCACCTGACCCCCCTCTAGGTTTCAAAATCTTCCACCCTGGGTCGACCCCCCCTAGAAAGCTAGGGGGGGTTCGACCCCCCTAGGACCCCCCTCCTAGATTTTGAAATGTCATTTACCCGGGGTAAACACCCCTCTGGCTTTTTGACCGTGTTCATCTATGCTTCCAACTGGGGGTGGACCCCCCCTAGCGGACCCGACCAAAAACATCTATGGCGATATTCTGGTGTAAAAAGGTTGTAAAAACATAAATATGTGTTAAAAATTAAAATTTAAGATAAAAAATAACTAAAATTTTACTATGGGGGGTCAGATTTTAAATATTAGCGGGGGGTCAGGGGTAAAAAATTCGGAAATGTTGGGGGAGGGGGGCCCTTAGATTTTCGTCTAGGGGGAGGGTCCCAAAATTTCCAGGCCAGGGGGTGGACCCCACCCTACCCTTCCTTTCTTAGTGGCGTGCCCAGGATTTTATTTCGGGGGGGGGGGGCGGTCTGGGGGTGGGTAAACACTAATCCTGGAGGGGGGTCAGGGGGCGGCAGCCCCCCAGAAATTGGGGGTCTGGGGGGCGAGAGCCCCCTAGCGGGGTGTCGCCCCGCTAAATTTTTAATTTAAGGCGCTAAAATACACTAGAAATTTTAATTCCAGATGATACTTATTACAAAATTTAAGGTTTTTTTTATCTCTTTACATTTAAAACATGTGTTTAAAACGTTAATAAAAGGTTAATAGTGTTCATAGTAGTTTTATTTAACATGTATGCTTTAACTATTGAACGGCATAATCGATTTGAAATCGAAAAACTAAGATAAATTGTCAATTTAAACTACCCGCGAAGCGGGGAAAATTTGGTTTTTTGACTATTAATATGCTTTTGGAAGGCATCAGGAAAGTTTCTGTATTAATATCAAAGAAAAAAATTTTCTCTCCCAAAATTCAAAAAACGTAAGGGTCCCTCCCCTCTTATAAAAAAATCCGGCTTCGCCGGATTTCGGGGGAAGGGGGGGGGCGGCCGCCCCCTCTGGGCACGCCACTGTCCTTTTTCAGGTACTATGCTTATACCCAACCACTAAACAAAATGGGCCAAATGAGGTATCATTGCAATGCAACGCTTACAGTCCAGAGATTATTATAGAAGGGTTGAATTTAAAAAAAAATAAATCTGAAAAAGGTTTGTGGGGGGGGGGGGGGGGGGGTGCAGAAAAATCCTAAATGTCTCCAAACCTCAACTTCAAGTTTTGAGGTCAAAATGAATGTTTTAAGCAATAAAAAGCTCAAAAATGCAATAAAAAGGGCTTTTTGACCTAAAATTAGCGTTTTTTATCTATTTTTTCTTCAAAATCGAATAACGATATGAGTAAAATGCACCCCAGAAAAAAAAAACGATATGGGTATTTTGCGTTTCTCGGATTTTAACCCCCCTAATTTGGGGTTTAACCCCCCCCACTCCGGACCAACTTGCCCATGTATGGTCAGGTGGGGTCCGATTTCCAAAGCAAAATACTTTTAAACCATTAAAGGTTTAATAATAGTTTTTTGTAAGATAATACTATTTTTTATTGAATAAAAAGCGATTATTCAGGTATAAAAAGGGTGTAAAAACATGAATTTGTGTAAAAAATTCACGTTTTTCCCTGAAAGAAAATTTAGTATTAAAAAAGGACTTAAAATTTTCTCCAGCGGGGAGGGGTGTCAGATATCAAAATCTAGAGGGGGTCAGGCGTAAAAATTTGAAAATTTGGGGGAGGGGAGGCTCCCCCTGGATTTTTTTTTCGAGGGGGCCCCCAAATTTTTGAGGCTAGGGGGTGGAGCCACCACCCTGACCCCTCCTTGTTCATCTATGGTTGGAAGCATACATGGGCACGGGGGGTTGGGGGGGTTAATCCCCCAAATTCTGAGAAGGGGGGTTTAACCCCCCCCCCACTCAGAAGTGGGAGGAGGAGAAAAGGTTACCCCCCAATTTTGGAAAAATGAAGAAAAAAGTCTTTAAAATGACTTCTAACTGCCTTCAAACTTAAGTTTTGAGGTCAAAATAAATGTTTTAAGCAATATAAAGCTCAAAAATGCAATATAAAGGCCTTTTTGACCTAAAATTAGCGTTTTTTACCTATTTTTCTTTTAAAATCGAAAAACGATATGGGTAAAATGCACTCCAGAAAAAAACTATGGGTATTTTGCGTGTCTCGGATTTTAACCACCCCTAATTTGGGGTTTAACCCCCCCCACTCCGGACCAACTTGCCCATGTATGGTTGGAACTAAGGCCAAAATTTTTTAGGGGGGAGGGTTCGGAGACCCTTTTAGCTTTTTAGGGGGGGTCGACAACTCAGTAATTTAAGTGTTTTTAGGTCTTATATTTAATTTTATGTACTAAAACCGCCTATCTAGGCCTAAAAAAGTGTACTTAAACAATGTTTTAACTAAAAAACCGCGTTTTTGACAGTAAATAAAAAAAATATACTTCCAAATTGATCGGGAGGGGGGTCAGCCTCGCTAAGGGGGGGGTCAGGGGCGGATCGCTTCTCGAGCTTTGGGAAGAGGGGGGGGGGGGCTGTAATTTGTCTAGGGTGAGTCCAGAATTTTGGCTCTGGGTGGGGGGTGGAGGTGGACCCCTCTGTCCCCCCCCAAAAAACATCTATGAATATTGCTTTTTATTTTAATAAAAATGTAGTATTATCCTAAAAAAAGAACAATTATTAAAGTTATTATGGTTTAAAATTCATTTGCTTTGGACACGGGACCCCTGACCCCCCCCTAGATTTCAAAAGTTTGTACCTGAGGGTCAATCCCTCCCAAAGAGCTAGGGGGGTAATTCAATTTACCCTGGGTAACCACCCCCCCCCCGCTAGCCTGCTGGGGACCGTTCTCACTAAGGCCCGACCGGATATCCGGTCCGGTCCGGCTGGATCTTTTTTTATAAAAAACCGGATCATAAGGTGAGAAAGGGGGGGGGGGACAGGGTAAGGTCCAATCGCGGGTAAAATTCGATCTACCCTGGGTAACCGCCCCCTAGCTTCCCGAGCCGTTCTCACCTATGAACCGGATCACGATGGGATCTGAGTTTTTTTACATGAATTATAATAAAATTTATTTTTCTTTATCTTATTTTGATACTCCCAACAAAAATTTTGACTTATGCTATTATCCCACAATGGGATGATAAATGTTTTGACCCATGGCCATGATGGGTCTTTTTGTTTTTTTTTGTGTCTGTGATTTTGTTAATTATATTTAGTTTAATTCTTAAGCTTTTTATTTATTTATTTTTATAGGTGTTTCTTGTCGGTATCTGCTTAGGGGTCCACCCCCGGGTGGAAGGCCTAAAATTTTAGGGGGGTCCGGACCCCCTGGCTTTTTAGGGGGGCGTCGACCCCGGGTGCGAGATTTCAAATTAAGGGGGGTCAGTGGAGGTCCAATTTTTTAACAAAATTTTTTTAACTCAATAATTTAAGTGTTTTTAGAGCAATACGTAACTGAACGAAGTACAATGTATTGCTTCCTGATGGCATTCGAGTTTAGTGAAATTTAGAATACAAAATGTTCTATTGCAATAAAGGTGTTATGCGTAAGTACAAAAAATGTTAAATTTGTTTTTTTATTTAGACTCAAAAAAGAAGAAATCACGGACGGAGCAAAAAGGGAAGAGGGCACGTTCGCCCCATTCGCTGCACCAACTGCGGAAGGTGCACGCCAAAGGACAAGAGCATCAAGAAATATGTTATTAGGAATATCGTAGAGGCGGCCGCCGTTAGAGATATCAGCGATAATAGCGTTTATGAAGGTAAAAGCGATGTTTAAATTTAAAAATTTTTTCGAGCGGTTTTTTAAAAAGGGTTATTTTTTATTTCACATTACCTTTTTAGCTTGTTTTCATTAATTGTCAAAAAGCATTTTTTTATTGCGTTTTTAAGTCTTTAACCCGTTTCCCGTGATTGCCTTTTCCTTGGTTAAAACCTTGAAACCTTCGTATTACCCTTTATGTTATACTCCCGTTTTGAAATTAACATAGTAGATCTAAACCATTAAACCCGCTAAACCATTAAAATTTAAACTTGCCGCAGTCAAGAAGCTTTTTTGGTGTTTTTAATATAAATAAATGTCTGAAGCATATTAGGTCAGGAGTGGAGTGTAGACCTGTGCACTGCCTTTGCCTCCCCCCGGAGGGTTTTATTGGGGGGGGGAGGGCAAGTCCTAAACGGGGGAGGGGTCAACTTTTTTGAAACGGGGGGCAAGCAGGGAAGGAAGAAAAAAAGAAAGTGAAAGGAAAAAAGGACAAAAAAACTGAATTAAGGTAAAAGTAGGTCTAAAATGGCTTAGAATCATAGGTGTTTTGGTCGGGTCCGCTAGGGGGGTCCACCCGCGGGTAAAAGACCAAAATTTTTTAAGGGGGGGTCGACCCCGGGTGCGAGATTTAAATTTTAGGGGGGGGTCCAATTTTTTTGAAAAATTTTTTTAACTCAATAATTTAAGTGATTTTAGGTCTAATATTGAATTTTATGTATTAAAACAGCCTATTTAGGCCTACAAAGTGTATTTAAACACTGTTTTTAACAAAAAAACGTGTTTTTGACAATAAATAAAAAATATACTTCCAAATTGGTCGGGAGGGGGGGGGGGAGGGGGTCAGGCCGGACCGCTCTCGAGCTTTGGGGTGGAGGGAGGGCCCCCTGAATTTTTTCTAGGGGGGTCCAAAATTTTGGCTCTAGGGGGGAGGACAGAGGGGTCCACCTAAAAACACCTATGCTTAGAATGCATTGAAATAGGCTAAAAACTGCAAAAATTTTGCGATGATGGCGTCATGATAGGTCAAAAATGGCGCCATAATTTTTGGATACTTTTTCATTTTGGGCAGGGGTGGAACAAATCCTCCATTAAAGCGAGGGGATTTCCAGACCGTGCACATGTCTGAGAGTGTGAGTGCTTTTTAACTAATATTTTCAACAAAAAAAAACAAAACAGCTGATATTCAATGATACAAAATTTAAATAGTTCTTCATTGCATTTTAAGAAAAAGTTGTGACATTAACACCTCTTCAAAAGTTTAAAGTAAGCGCGGTAGAAGGGGAGTCTACCCGGAGCAGTCTAACCACGGAAAAAGAAAATTTTGATACAAAATAGCACTTAACTGTTTTTTCTAGTACAGGTGGAAGTAAAATTTAAAATTCTAAGGAATAGAAAATTGGTGGGGGTACTTTTTTCTGGAGTTTTTTTTTCCGGGAGGCAGGTTTAATGATTTTAAAGCTTTATGAGAGTGGACCTCAGCTTACTCCCTAACTTAAAAGACATTTTTTTCTTTAAAATTAAATAATGTTTTATGTTTGAATTGAAATGGTTTATGCAGTGTAAACATAGATGAACACGGTCAAAAAGCTAGGGGGGTGTTTACCCCAGGTAAATGACTTTTCAAAATCTAGGAGGGGGGTCCTAGGGGTGTCGAACCCCTCTAGCTTTTTAGGGGGGGGGGAATCGACCCGGGGTGCAAAATTTCGAAATCTAGAGGGGGGTCAGGTGGGTTCGGTGTCCAAAGCAAAACAGTTTTAAACCATAATAACTTAAATAATAGTTCTTTTTATAGGATAATAGTACATTTTATTGAATAAAAAGCGATATTTAGGTATAAAAAGGGTGTAAAAACATGAATTTGTGTTAAAAATTGACGTTTTTGCAAGAAAATTTAGTATAAAGAAAGTACTTAAAATTTTCTCGAGAGGGAAGGGGGGGTCAGATTTCAAAATCTAGAGGGGGGTCAGGGGTGAAAAATTCGAAAATTTGGAGGGAGAGAGGGGCCCCCCCTGGATTTTTTTCTAGGGGGGCCCCCAAAATTTCGAAGCTAGGGGGGGTGGACCCCACCCTACCCCCTCCTTGTTCATCTATGAGTGTAAATGTGATTATTTAGTTTTATTTGTGTTTTAGCGTATCCACTGCCTAAATTATATCATAAATTGCACTATTGCGTTTCTTGTGCTATCCACTCTAAAGTGGTACGAAACAGGTCCCGAATCGCGAGAAAAGATAGAACTCCGCCTCCAAGATTTAATAGGGTAAGTTGTTGATTAAATTATTTTTTCTGTTTTATAAAGCTTAATATCAATTGCAAATAAAAACTGAAATCGGTCTGTCCCGTTTTCTGTCATGTTAATAATGAACACTGTTCAACCGCGGCGCGGCGGTAGAATTTTTAAATGTGAATTAATTTTAGTTAGTTTTAGTTTTTCTTATCGAAGTAAAATAACGCAAGGCCAGACCTGTGCACGGTTTGAAAATGCCCCCTCCCCCCGTTTTATTGGAGGATTTGCCCCCCCCCCCGTTTTATCGCCCCCCCCCCCGCAAAAAAATGAAAAAATACCTTGAAAATATTACGCCATTTTTGACCTATAATGACGACATCATCGCGAATTTTTTGCAGTTTTTAGCCTATTTCAATGTATTTTAAGCCATTTTAGACCTATTTTTACCTTATTTCCGCTTTTTTTGTCCCTTTTTTCACCTTTCCCTTCTTTTTTTCTTTTTTTTCTCCTTTTTTATTTTCCTCCTGCTTGCACCCCCCCGTTTTATTGCCCCCGTAGGTGTCAACCTGCCCGGACTGCCCCCCCCCCCTGAGGACCGGTCCAGGGTACCCCTCCCCCCTAGCGCCCATTTCGGACCCTCCCCCCCCTAAAATCCCGGGCCAGGCCGACCCCCCCCTGAAGGGGTTTTTTAAAATCCCCCCCCCCCTAACAGCTGTTCCACCCCCCCTATCTATA
>JASAMX010030624.1:0-12837 GCA_030248175.1 Microlaimidae sp. YZB2_3 | reverse complement strand
CAAAAATGCATATAACTTAAATCTCCAATTCGTGTTAAACAATGGTTTTTATTGCTGTAAATTTGTATGTTGAGCAATCCGCATGAAAATATTTTCATGTAAAAAATAATACTCAAACACAAAAAAATTACTTAACCGAAATTTTTTTTTCATAATACACTGTTGAATAGTCCGTCAAAATCTTCCACGTCTTTACTTATAAAAAGTTCATTTTTGGTTGGATGCAACAAAAAACCTAAAATGTTAACAAGATTACGTGGAAAAACCTTATTTAAGTATTTTACGTTCACAGTTTTTTTGCATTTTGAAAATTTGCAATAAAAATTCGTAAACGCAAATGCATTCATTAAATTTTTTTACAGTCAAATATTTTTCAAATTATTCAAAATATTTGATATTTTAACAGTGTAAAAAAAATAGTTTTATTATCAAATTCAAAAACAATGAATTGACAACGTAAGTGGAAAAAAAAACCTTATATTTAGTTCGCAGTTTTTTTGTTTGCCGATACATTAACATGTCAAATAATCTACAAACAATACGTTATAAAAATTATCATGTAGATTATTTTTACAATATGTAGATTATTCCACAGTTAGTAGGTAAATTTTTTACATGATAAAGAGCAACAGTGGATTAATCTACCTATAAGATTTGAAACAACTTTTTAACACACAAAATGATTACTGCTCTGATGCATTCTCAATTGTTCTAAAAATACAGTTGATAAAGATGGCCGATGGTATTTATATATTATAAAAAATCTTGAAAAATATTTATTTATAAACGAGAATATTTATAAGAATTATAAGACAGAGTCTCGTGCATTTAGGCTTAGCAACTAATTTCTAATTTCTTTCGCCTTTAATAAAAAATAAAGCTGTAACATTGTTAAAAATTATTTCGTTTTATTTAGTTTTAATTTTTTTATTTGCTACTGTTTGTTCAACTGATATAGGCACCTTGCACTGAAACGCAGTTTATAGATGAAGTATGCAATATGCATCAAGTGTCACCATAATGGAAAATTACCCAAATCCTACTTAACTTTTCTTATTATTCAGATCAACCGATAGAAAGCGCGCCAAATTACAGTATCTCCTACATAACTTTAGTACTATGCAGATAAGAGGCGATAGAAAGCGCGCGAAATTTCTATCGGTTGATCTGTGTTCTTCAAAAAGATAAATCAGAATTACGCCAGTTATTCGTTATAGTGACACTTATTTATGTATATTGCATACTTAATATTATAAACTGCGTTTTAGTGCAAGTATATTGGTGGTGTCTTTTGGGCTGTGTTTTTATACGTGTATCTAAAGGTAAACCCAACGTGGCTGCAACAGTTGTTCGTTGGATTAAAATATGTCCTTATTAAGTAACCACTCAAATCACGAGAAAATATGACATCACTTATCAGCCAATTAGATTCGATTTAATACCGAGTATTTGTTTGATAAAGTGACGTCAGATTCTCATTAATTTGAGTGGTACTTTAATAGGGATTTTTTTAATCAACAAAAAAAACTGTTCCAGCCACATTTGAGTTTACCTTTAGCATATTTCTTTTAAAGTAAAATTTTGTTTTTAAGTGAAATAGTAACGCATAAACGCTGAAAAAAACAAAAAATATGATTTCTTCATACGTTCACAAAAATCCTCAATCGTTCTGAAAAAAGTTCTGCAACAAAAATTTTCATAACAAAATACAGTATAAAACTTTGTTTTTTACCATTTTCTTTGCAGGACTTCTTTCATACCAAACAATACGAACAATTCATGGGTTGTTCCACCCTGTAGTATGTACAAAAATAATGTAAACTGCAGAAACAGTTTACGGTCAATTTTATAAATGTAATATAATTTATTAATTTGTACATTTTTTAAACTGTTTGGCAAATTTTGTGATTTGATTTTAAATATATTCCAGAGAAAATTATTTAATCAAGGTTTTTTAATTAATAACGAAGCTAAAATCATTTGTGTGTCTGTGTGTGTGTGGCATATCCGACCGCCGCTCACGCGAAAACAATTAAAAATGATGCGTTAATAATTTTTTTTAAATTTTTTAATTACGCAAGTCAGACCGCCGCTCAGATAAAAAATATAAAATGATGCGTATTTATTTATTAAAAAAATTGTTGTAATTTTTTTTATTCATAGGTCCCATTTAAATGGGATCCCATTTTAAATAGGTCCCATTTAAATGGGACCTATTTAAATGGGATCATTTAAATAAGTCCCATTTAAATGGGACCTATTTAAATGGGATCCCATTTAAATGGGACTTATTTAAATGGGATCCCATTTAAATGGGACCAAAATCAAAAGGTCCCATTTAAATGGGACCAGGTCCCATTTAAATGGGACCTTTTTTTACAAGCAGTTTGTTCTAAGTGTCTCATTTTTCTTTTATTATATATTTTTGCTTTTATCAATGAAGAGTTTAAACTTTTGGCTATAAGATAAAATTATAAAAAATGATGTTCATCAATGACGCCATTTAAAACGACCGATACGGTCAAAAACCTAAACCTTAAAACAGCAAAACTGTATTCTTATTTGCTACAAAGAAATTCTTGTTGGTATGCTAATATAACAAGTTTTTTTGTGTATTTTTTAAAAAAATTTGAGCACGATTGGGACGGTTGTTTTCTTTTTATAATGATTTGAATGTGGCTGGTTTTATACTAAAACTTAAGCTATTATATATACCGTTTCGGAGAAAGTGTTAGGTAAATTTCAAGTTTTGAGGCGCCTGTCGCAATATTTTATAACAAACTATGGTTTGTACAAAAATGATATGGGTGGCTGGAAAATTTTTTTGGTGTACATATTTTACTAAAGAAAGGTTTGTTTTAGAAGATAGACCAATTAGCCAAGGTTAAAATACATACAATATTAATAAATTATATTACATTTATAAAATTGACCGTAAACTGTTTTTGCAGTTTACATTATTTTTGTACATACTACAGGGTGGAACAACCCATGAATTGTTTTTTTTTGAATTGTTTGGTATGAAAGAAGTCCTGCAAAGAAAATGGTAAACAAAATTTTTATACTGTATTTTGTTATGAAAAATTTTTGTTGCAGAACTTTTTTCAGAACGATTGAGGATTTTTGTGTAACGTATGAAGAAATCATATTTTTTGTTTTTTTTTCAGCGTTTATGCGTTACTATTTCACTTAAAAACAAAATTTTACTTTAAAAGACACGCTAAAGGTAAACCCAACGTGGCTGCAACAGTTTTTCGTTGATTAAAAAATGCCCCTATTAAGTAACCACTCAAATTACGAGAATCTGACGTCACTTTATCAAACAAATACTCGGTATTAAATCGAATCTAATTGGCTGATAAAGTGACGTCAGATTCTCGTGATTTGAATGGTTACTTAATAAGGGACATATTTTAATCCAACGAACAACTGTTGCAGCCACGTTGGGTTTACCTTTAGATACACGTATAAAAACACAGCCCAAAATACACCATGATTTTAATAGGCACCTTGCACTGAAACGCAGTTTATACATGAAGTATGCAATATACATAAGTGTCACTATAATGGATAATTACCGTACTCCTACTTATCTTTTCGTAGTATGCAGATCAACCGATAGAAATTTCGCGCGCTTTCTATCGCCTTATCTGCATACTACGAAAGATAAGTAGGAGATACTGTAATTTCGCGCGCTTTCTATCGGTTGATCTGCATACTACGAAAAAATAAGTAGGAGTACGGTAATTATCCATTATGGTGACACTTATGCATATTGCATACTTCATCTATAAACTGCGTTTCAGTGCAAGGTGCCTATATCAGTTGACAAACAGTAGCAAATAAAAAAATTAAAACTAAATAAAACGAAATAATTTTTAACAATGTTACAGCTTTATTTTTCTATTAAGAAAATAAAAAAAAGTAATCAAACGAACTAGAGTATATACAAAAATGATGCGGACTGGCGACAAAACTCGAAATTTGAAATTTTATATATCCATAACGGAGGTTAGAATATGTGCGGGACATATATGGGAGCATAGCTTAGACTCTTGGCTATCTTTTGAAAAGGTTAGGAAAAGTGTTTTTCGATGACGTCATCACTATAGCCGATGCGGTGAAAAAAACCTGGTACCAAAAAAAATAAACTTTTTTAATTAATACGAGATAAGAAACGCCGAATTGTATGCTGTTAAAACCTACTTTTCTGAGTTTTTTCTGAAAGTTTGAGCAAAATCGGCTCGCTCAAATTTTTTTTATAATGCGTTGAATGCGCGGTTTTCGCGATTTTTCGCTTATTTTTGCCACGCTAATACACTGTCCGAATAATTTATTTTGTTTTGCTTCCTGCTCGAAGTGTGTTGATTGATTGATATCGATTGATTGATATGTATTGATCATATTGTTATATTTTAAATGTCCGCCAATTTTCATTCCTTACTTTTGACCTAAAAATTTTTTTTGGGGGGGGGGGGGGTTAACCCCCCACCCCGGGGCTAGGGTGGCTAAACACGAATGCCGGAAATTTTTTCAAAATTTGTTTTTAAAACCATCAAAAATGTAAAATTTATCACATATGACGAATTTTGATATATTGTTTGTGTAAAAAAACCTAATA
The DNA here is from genome assembly GCA_030248175.1 of Microlaimidae sp. YZB2_3. Classification (NCBI taxonomy): domain Eukaryota; kingdom Metazoa; phylum Nematoda; class Chromadorea; order Desmodorida; family Microlaimidae; species Microlaimidae sp. YZB2_3. Next base: position 8,216 of record JASAMX010030624.1, on the reverse strand, counting down.
TTAAGCTTACAATAAGCTGTCAAAAATGACGAATTTAACATTTGGAAGGATTCCAAGCCCGTATGCTGGCAGCAGCAAACCTTTCAATTAAAAAGTTTTACAAGAATAATAAACTTTAAAAGATTAGTTTTAAATTTTTTAAAATTTATTTTGATTTAAAATATTAAAAAAATGGTCCAAATAACCCCATGATAACCCCAAAATACTTCCTTACGTCATGCTAATTTTTTTTATTAGGTCATAATGATTCTAGGACACGAGGGTACTGAGCTAAGAAAAAATACGTTTGCCACAAATATGTAAATTTTTAAAACTGAATGAGCTGAACTAAATTTTAATCTTTGTTTGAATGCATAGACAATTAAACGTTACATAAGTCGGTTTGTTTTTAATTATAAATAACATTTTTGCTTGCTTAAATATAATGCAATTTAATCCAAAAAAATTGCAAACTGTTCAAAAACATCGTACTAATTAAACAAAATTTTTGAAAGTCATTTTACACACAACTTATTCTATGGCTTTTTAATAAAAACAATAATAATATTATTGAAGCTTACTTTAAAGCTCTGAAGCTTCGAAACGCTGCCTTTGCAAAAAACTAAAAAAATAATATTAAACAATCATGAGTGAAAAAAGAACGCTAAGAAATTTATTAATTACTGTTTTTTTTCTAAAACAGATACTAACAATTGTTAGATTTTTAATGTATGATATTTTTGCATTTAGATGTAAGTATAGAGTCGTGAGTAACTAAAATGTTCCAGCAACATATCTTTGGGACACCATTGCACAGTAAACTTGATTTTCCTAAGCCTAAGCAAAACCCAAAAAATAAGCTAAACTTTATCATAATATTTTAATAATAGTGTGCTTTAAAAAAATACTGAATAATTTACTTTAAAAAAGGCAAGCAATTGTTTTTTAGAAAATATTTTACTAAAATGTTTTTGCAAGGTTATTAATAGCAGAATTATTTGCAATTATTTTCGCAGTTATTTTTTCCGAAGGCATTATTAAGAATTCATTTTTTCCACACACCACGAAAAATAACCACAAAAATGTTTTGACAGCACAATCAAAGAATAACAGGAACCTTAATGTTTATTATTTTTCAAGTCGTCTCATAGCTTCTCAGCATTTTAGAATTATTTTTAAAAAAATGCACGAAAATGTAGACAAATAACACAAAAACGTCAAACATGAAATTATTATTTTTGTTTCATTTATTCTCAATATTTTTTTTATAATCCTATCCTTTTTAAGTCAGTCAAACAAACTAAAAATTTTTAAATAAAACAACCTATTGTTATGCAATAAGTTTATCCCGCTTTATGCGGGAAGGTTATGTTTTTTGCTTGTCAGTACCCTCGTGTCCCCCCTTGTATAATGAATTGATTTTGCTACGAGGTTGTGGTGAACGCAATTTTTTTAAGCCCAGTACCTTCGTGTCCAGTACCCTCGTGTCCAGTACCCTCGTGTCCAGTACCCTCGTGTCCCGTTCCCGGTCATAATTGATGATTTTTATTGGCTCTTCCAAAAATGACGCAATTCAGACCAGATCGCGGATGCAAACGTTTTTACAAAAAAAAATAGCATTACTTTTAAAAAATTACATTGGGATATTGACAAAAGTTGAGAGACATAATTATTAGAAATTTGTTTTTGTGTTGACAAACGGTGAAACATGTTTGTAAGTAAGAAAACACTTAAAAAAGAGCATTTTTTAGCTGCGATATTTGGCAATTTTGTAGTAGGATTTTAACTTTGAAATATGTTTTTCTAACAAAATAACCTGGAAATTCGAAAAAAATAAACTTTTAAGGCTTTCTTTTTTTGGAAAAGTTTTTAATATAAAGGTTTGCTGCCGCCAGCATACGGGCTTGGAATGCTTCCAAATTTTAAATTCGTCATTTTTGAAAGCTAATTGTAAGCTTAATATTAGGTTTTTTTACACAAACGATATATCAAAATTCGTCATATGTGATAAATTTTACATTTTTGTTGGTTCTGAAAAAAAATTGTTAAAAAAATTTTCGGTATTCCTGTTTGCCCCCCCCCCCCTAGCCCCGGGGGTCAACCCCCCAAAAAAATTTTAGGTCAAAAGTAAGGAATAAAAATTGGCGGACATTTAATTTATATCGTACACACTTCGAGCAGGAGGCAAAACAAAAGAAATAATTCGGACAGTGTATTAGCGTGGCAAAAATAAGCGAAAAATCGCGAAAACCGCGCGCATTCAACGTATTATAAACAAAATTTGAGCGAGCCGATTTCGTTCAAACTTTGAGAAAAACTCAGAAAAATATGTTTTAACAGCACACCAAGCGGCGTTTTTTATTTCGTACTAATAAAAAAGTTTTGTTTTTCTTTTGGGACCAGGTTTCTTTCACCGCATCAGCTGTAGTGATGACGTCATCGAAAATCATTTTTTTCCAACCTTTTTAAAAGATAGCCAAGAGTCTTAGCTATGCTCCCATATATGTCCCGCACATATTCTAACCTCCGTTATGGATATATAACATTTCAAAATTCGAATTTTGTCGCCAGTCCGCATTATTTTTTTATGGACTATAGATATTTCATTTTTATACTATTAAGTGTATAAATTTTATAAGCTGATGCCAGTATGTAGTTTAATTATAGATAATCTACAAAATAGTAACTTTGCTTCAGTCAACATTTAAATTAAACAACAAGTTTGTCATAACAAACCTCACTCCGGCCGTACGATAACTTCATTTAAAAATCTTTTATTTTTATTTTTGGCGAATCTTCGATTAATTTCCATATTAAATCACATGCTGAAACAAAATTATTTATAATAACCTGAAGCTGACCAATTCTTCAGTGTTTGTAGAATTTTTCTAAAAGGCAGTTTGCTGACAAGAGTTATGTTTCATAAATTTTATAGTTTATACTCGGTTTTAATAAGATCTGCGGCTTTTTCTGCTACCATGATCACTGGAATGTTAGGATTTGCAGGAGGGGCATCTGGAAAAATTGAAGCATCCACAACTCGAAGTCCCGTTACGCCATGAACCCTAAAATTGCTGGGGTATTATTTATTTATAAGTCAATTTGGTGATTACAAACATGTGTAAAAACCTCATCAACCTCGTCTTACTCTTACCCGTTCAAATAAAACTAATTGCTTGGAATTGGCTGAAAATAAATTCAAACAGAATAAAAAAATTTACCAATATGAGTTTTACCATATCTTTACTTTTACTTGACTTTTTTCCAACTTGACTTTACTAGAAGTGGTTTATCTAGGTTTTATTAACAGTAATTGTATGCGTTTCTAATTTTAATTTACCCATCTAAAAAACACCACTTACAGTTACAGTGAAAGGCCGCCAGGAAGTACCAAATCTAACAAACAAATCTTTTGGTATAAAATTAGTAACAGATATAACTCGAAATAATGACCCTTAGATTTTTTGCTATTTCTTAAAAAGATAATTTATTTTTTAATATAGAAATAAAAATATAATACTTTAACTGAGGATCCACCACAGAATCATTTGGTGTAGGGCCCATTTTACATGTTCCAACAGGGTGATACTGGGTGGTGGCTCTGTGTTTGGCCACACATTTCCAATACTCCGCTCCATGCAAATCATGCGTTTCGCAGCCTGGTTGTATTCCTTCGGCTAATTCTGGTTTGTATTTTACAAATTCCGGACTTTCAAACACTTTTAAAAGTATTTGAACCCCTAAAATTACTTAATTAGCAATATGTCAATATAAATATATTATATTAATTAATGTTTAACCCTTTTATTCCCGCAATGCAACGTACACTGGAAATACTTTTTGTCCACCTTCCTTCATTATATATGTGAACCATATATATACACATCTGTCACTTACACACCCGGATTTCAATTTTTTGTAACTTTGGAGTACTCCAGTGCCGCCACCAGTCCCAAAATCGGGTAGAAATTAGGAAAAGTCGCTCGTTAATAAAGCAAAAAACTATATTTAGTGCTATCATAGTGACACACGGGTGAAAAAACTTGCAGACTAAACAAAATACAACGTGTATAGGCACCTTGCACTGGAACTCGGTTTATACATGTAAAGATGAATTCTATCAGGGTGAAAATGACTAGGTGGTAAAGTAACCACTCGTTCTTCTAGATAATATCACGTGGAAAGAAACAACTTAATAATAATTGGTTACATCATCTCTGAAAACTTTTTTTTATTATTTTTATTTTCAAGCGTTCATTCTTTATTTCTTACTGACGGCGAGTGGTTACATCCTGAATTTCAGCCTGAAGGATTTTACCTTTAGTATGCAATATACACAAGTGTCACCATAATGGATAATCACCGTATCCCCTACTTATTTTTCGTAGTATGCAGATCAACGGATGGAAAGCGCGCGACATTTCGATTGGTTGATCTGCATACTACGAAAGATAAGTATGAGATACGGTAATTATCCATTATACTGACGTTTATGTATATTGCATACTTCATGTATAAACCGAGTTCCAGTGCAAGGTGCTTATAGTTCTAAAATTATTTACACCAAAATATAAAAAAAACTTATAACCCAGATAAATGATAAAACCCAATCGAATAAAAATCTGATTGGTCTTCTCTTCAGAATTTTTTTTTTAATTTCAATTTAAAAACAAAAAATATTCATTATAATGTAAAAAATAGGAAAAAACATAAAAGCAAAATAGAATGATAACACAATAGAACAAATCAGTAACATAATAAAATGATAAAGGACTTGTGACATAAAAAAAGAGTCTTGATGTTCAGATATTCCTATTCATATATAACGACAACAAAAGAAAAAATGCTTTTTATATTAATGTATAATAAATCTTGATTTATTCAAAAAGCAGATCCCACCAAATCAAATTAATTATTTTGCAATACAAAAGAATTCACTATTTTAATTTTTTTATAATATATTTTCAAAACGCATCAAGCTATTTTATGAAGAAAAACGACGAAAATTTAAATGTACACAAAGGTCTCGAAGAGGATTTTGCATGGAAAAGGAAGCGATGAAAAAACGGACGCCAAAAATACTTTAAGAAATTTCTTACAAGATACAATTTTTGAACAGAAAACATAAAATGATAATTACAATACGCCGTAGAATAATGCCCCATAGAATAAACTAAATAATAATTCGAGGATTTATTAAAAAAAAGTAGATCTCCATCTAAATTTACTCCCTCATTGCACCGCTCTAAACTATTTTTTTAATTTTTAATGGGAAAATGTAGGAGTTAAGTTGAGAGGAGACGTGCACGTTTTGTTAATAGATTTATGAATTATTAGCCACTTTACTCCAAGCTGTATTTAATTTTTGCATGATAATTGCCCGTTCATATTTTTTTTGTTCAAAAATTAATTTGGTAAGAAATTTTAGGGTATTTTTAATGTGCAGTTTTATTCGCCTCCTTTTTACTAATATTATTTTACAAAAACCTCTTCGAGACCTTTCTGTACATTTGAATTTCCGTCGTAATTCTTCATTATTCAATGATATGTTTTAGTTGCCGTTGTTTTTAATGTTACAAAATACACATTTTGAGCATTGGTTTTTATAAGGCTGCTACAAAATACACAAATTTTTATATTATACAATACTATATTATTTTGTACTTTAGATTTTAATAATAGTAATGTTTCATCTATTGTTTTTATTTATGAGTAAGGGTCTCATTGATTCCGGTAAATTCATGCAGTGTTTTATGAATTCTTTTGCTGTTCATATAATTAAATTTTGAAAATGTAGACGATTAGCATTAGATTTACAAATAGTAAATAAAAAACGAGTAATTACAATAGTCAGTAATTAATTTTGATTTCGATAGAGTTCACAACAGTGAAAAATCCATTTAACTAAAAAAAAACCTCCAAAAATAAATTATTGTATCTTACCATTAGCGAGGACGTCGATATCTTTCTGTTGAGCAAGGTAATTAGGATTAATTAATGGATGTATCAAAGGATTTCCACTTTGTAAAGTAATCTCTCCGCGGCTGCTCGGTTGTACTAAATTGCTTAACACCGTCATAATTTGTTGTCCGTCATGTTTTTCTATCATTGCAGCAACAGTCTAGAATTTTTAATTAAGACTTTTTTCAATAAGTTTTTAAATGATAGCATTAAATGATTAAAGATGGTTTCTGAAACAAGAATTATAACAATTTGGTTTGGTTACTCGTGCCCACACGCAAATTACGTCTATTTATATATAAATTAAGTAAAACTAAAGATGAATTCTATCAAGGTGAAAATAGCTGAGAGAGTAACCACTCGTTCTTTGAGAAAATATCACGTGGATAAAAACGCCTGACGCAACTTAATAATAATTGTTTACATCATCCCTGACAACTTTTTTTTTATTATTTTTATCCTCGCGTGTTCATTTTTCATTTCTTCCTGGCGGCGAGCGGTTACGCCCTTAATTTCAGCGTGAAAGATATAACTTTAGATGCAAAACTTTGGTTTTTGACGCATCGTGGTTAAACCGCTCATTTAAGTTTTTGCGGAATTCAGCATGATATTCACTATAATTATATAGTTATTTGCTATGTTATAGTAATTAATGTGCTGGATGCCATGATTGTTTAATATTCTCCAAACCGTTTTCAGTAAAAAATATTTAAAAAATTCAATGAAACCTCAGGATTGTAATTAGTTAGATATCCAAATTTTCCGTTTAGCAACATGTCCGTATGAGAAAAAGTTAATTGCAAATCGGGTGAGGTTTTCTTTTTTTGACTTGATCCAACAAATCCAATTATTTCGACCGGTGGGAACGACAGCATTCCTAAAGTGTTTTTGCACAAACCATGGTTTTTGCTATATGGTGAGTTTTTAACAAGTTTTTGCGATTTCCAATTTTAACATTTTAACCGAATTTTAAATTAAAAAAAAAGCACAATGTACTTTTTCACGTAATTCAATCTTTTTAAAAGAGAAATTCTTGTACCAATTCAAACTTGTGCACGGTAGCGGAGCGGCAGCTTTAAAGCTGGTTCATACTTATGACAAAACGTCCTTTGGACCTTTTTAAAATTGTCCTTTGGAAAAAAGCCCAAAGGACAATTTTTGGAAAAGCCAAAACGTCTTTTGGACTTTTTCTTTTGAACGAAATATGCATGCTATTTGAAATTTGTCTTTTGGACAAAGTCCAAAAGACAAAATCAAAAGGAAAAAGTACAAAGCACAAAAAGTATGAACACAATGTCCTTTGGACAAAATCAAAAGGACGTTTTGACGCTGTGTTTGTCCTTTGGAAAAAGTCCAAAGGACTTGTCCCTTGGACTTTGTTCAAAGGACGTTTTGTCATAAGCATGAACCAGCCTTTATTAGTGGCTGTGTTATTCCGTGTTTTGGTTCCCTCCTCGCTCATTTCTTAATTTCTTGATTAAATGTGCAGTCCTCTACATGTGGTTGAAATTTGAAAACCCAACCAATTATATTTTTTTACCAACTTTATTGTTGAAACTTTTCAAAAACCCTATTTCTGGGGTTATTATAACTTAAAATGTACCCCGAAATAAAAAAAAATGTTTTGCCATGATATTTAAAACTTTTAATTTAAAAACAATTTTTTTATATATTTAATATAATTTGAGATTAGAGAATATTATCGTTTGATGTTCACGTAAAACATGATTATCTCTGTGCATCTATTTCACTTTAATTTTTAAGGAGGGGGGATTTGGAAAAATTACTGAAACTTTATTGAAAATACTATTACCAAAATATATAATGCCACGTATTTAGTAATTTGTAATATTTTTGGTAATACATCCTTTCATTTATTTTTTGTCTTTATTATGACTTAAAAATAAGTTTTTACTCCTTATCATAGCTGGTACATGGTTATATCAACGTCGTACCGAGTAGGATGAGTAAATACATTAAAACCATTTAACAATAAAGAAAAGACTATTATTTGATATTGACAATATCGCAAATATTTACTGCCAACTTTTGAGGATTCAGTCATAAATTGAACAAATCGGTCTGTAGTAAAGGGGGTTGAACTGAACCTTCGGATTTAGAGAGGAATAGTTAAAATTAGGAAAACGTATTCTTAAAAAAAGAAAAAAATCATTAAAAAATCATTTACGTCAGCATTTTAAGGACCCTCAAAATGTCATATAGTATTCGTGATTACGTCACATACGTTTTGCTCAGTGAAAGGGGTTGTAGGAATA
>JASAMX010030622.1:0-16008 GCA_030248175.1 Microlaimidae sp. YZB2_3 | reverse complement strand
TGATGTTGGGTTTACTTACAACTATGACATATTCAATACCGCCAACGCTGAAAAATAAAAAAAGGGAATGATTATGCATTTAATACATATTTAGAAGAGCACTACCTAAAAAAAACACTTTATAGTAACTTGGCGATAACATTAATTAAAAAATAAGCCAGAAAAACATTCATTGTTTTACTAATAACATATAGGTTATAACTAGGTTAAGAAAGTTAACTAGGTGCAACAAGCTCATTTACGCTAAACAACAAGTAAACCAAAATCCTTGTACCCCAAAATAAAAATGAATTTAGTCGAGAAAAAGTAAAAATAGGTTATTAACTAGGCTAACGAATTCCCAACTAGGCTACAAAAATCAACTTGATCAATGCAATTCAACAATTCCACCAAAACCAACAAGGTAATAGGCCCAACCAGACCTAATAAATCTACCTAGGTCAAAACAACAAATTCAACCAAACCTGAGACCTCCAACTAGGCGCAAAACAAACAAAGCAAAACTAGGTCCCAAATTAACTAACCAAAACCAAATCAAAAATGAGAATCTAACCAAAAATAAAAACAAACAAAATAAAATAACAAAACCCCAACAAGGAAACAAAATTACAAATCCAAAAAAACAAGGTCAACAAGGTTAACAAAACATACTAGGTATACAAAACCACAAAAGAGGTATTAAACAAGGTTACTAACAGATCTAGAAAACTAACAAACCAACAAAAGTAACAAAAATTAGGTAAATAACGAACTAACAAGACGAAAAATCCAACCACAATGTGTTGTTCTATACTTGTGTAGTTTGTTCAAGGCGGAGGTTTCACTTAGGGTGTATAAATATTAAGGTGACGCGCTCCAAAATAAAACTCTGAGAAATCTTAATTAGGGTCTCCTGATAAAATACTTCGGAAAAAAAAAATGTTCCGTTAAATCTTTTGAAAATAAAGCGACTATTTGTTGAATAATTCGAAAAAAATTGTAACAATAAGAAAACTAAAAGGCGTTTATTTATTTATTATATATGATGTAATTTTAAGTGAAAGTAATCTACTAAAGAGACTCTTCTCCTGAGGGTCTCAAATTAGGGTCAACTAAATTCAAAACTGCTTACCTAAGGCGCGTCATAATTAGAGCGCGCTCAGTTACGGTATAAATGCATTTGAATAATAGAGAAATATTCTTTTATTATTATTATGCTTTAGTGTACCTTTTAAATCTGGCTGCTCAAATAATCTGCATATAGTTTTGTTTTTAACATGTAAGTCACAGAAAATTCTGCGTGATTACTAAAAAAAACCAAAAAAATAATAAATTTGTGCGCGCTTAATATAAATAACCAGTTATGTTTGTTAATATTCTAATGGTTACAACAATATACTTTGCTGACCAATAAGCGCCTGTTATTACTAATTGTATCTTGTATTCTTTGACGTCATATAGTAACCTTAATGAAAAAAACCTGACCCAGTAGTACTATTAGAAAAGAAATGACTGGTTTTATTGTTAAGATGCCTGTTGTTTGAATGGGGAAGATTGTTTGAACCGGATTATTTCTCAGTAAAGTTATGCAGTAGTAATAGTATAAAAATACAACAAACTCCTTTTGCAAAAAAGTCTATTTTTTAAATTCAAATAGTATCAAAAGAGTGCAAATTCATAATATAAGCTGTTTTTCAAAATAACACCAATTATGCTTCTTTGCACTGTTACCAAAAAACATTTAAAAGTGATTTTTGAGCAACTTCATATCTCAAAAAGTTTAATTGATCTTTAACGTAGCGGGTATCCTAACAAGACGCAATTTTTAATAATAAAAGAAAACTAAGATGCATGTTACTAAAATTGTTAGAAAAACAAACAAACGGAACCTTGATTCAGGGAAAAGCTTCAACGCTACCCAATCTATAATGTACTTGAACCCGCCCAGTGTAGGAAGCTGTACTTCCAGCTTTGCAGTGCAGTACTTAGGTTTCCGCCCGGCAACCGCCAGAGCTCCAGGCTCCAATTTTTTTTGCACTATTTTTTTTTTACAAACTTAAGTGTAATGTTTAAAATTATGTAGTTAAATTTTTTTTCTCAAAACTTAATAAAAACCATAAATGGTTGAAAATGCGAATACTTATAACTTTAACCATTTTTTAAATGCAAAATTGTTTCATTTAAAGGGCGATATTTGAGCTCTGGGCATTTTCTTTTTATTTTAAATACCGTCTTGGAGCAAAATATTAGAAGGGTAGGGAAATTAAACTGTAGTGGGCGGTGGATCACTAGTAAAACTAAAAGTAACAAATGTAGGCAACAATTGGATCGTTGAATTAAAAAATGCCCCCCATTCAAAATGCAAACCATTCAAATTAGAATCTGACGCTTTTATCGGCTAATTAGATTCAGTTTAATACCGATATTTGAGGTTACGTGAGGTCAGATTTCGTAATTTGAATGGTTACTGATGGGGGGCATTTTTTAATTTCTCAAAAACAAAGAACTGTCGGAGCCACGTTGGATTTACCTTTAATACATATTTTTTCAATACAGAGTGTTTGTACTGTGGGTAGGAAACTTGAAGCCGGCAAACAATAGGAGCTTGGAGCCCTTAAGAAAAATATAGCTTTCGTTCGGCTTATTTTTTAGAGATTTTGAATTTTTGACTCCAAGTTCCCATCTGGTCTCCAAAGTCCCAGAGACCAAGTTCCTATACTTTCATCGATCCTGAAAATTCTCTATTTCAAAATTTGTACGTGCAAAAAATATATTTGCTTTTTTCTTTGTTTTTTTTGGTTTTATTTGTAACAACATGATTTGATTCTTGAGTATTTACTGAGCCTCAATTAAGTCATTTTCTAAAAAAAAAACGAAAAAAGTAAATAATGTATTTTTTCTTTTGTTTTAAAATAAATAATGCTTGCCTTAACAATTTATGCTTTGTTAGTTTTTAAAACAGTATAAATCGAAATTCTTAAATTTGAAATCTTAACATGATGCAGCGCTTCCGATAATTTGACGTTAACAATTTGAAAGTTTAATTGCGTATATGTCATTTTCTAATAAATTGTATCCTAATCCTCTCAACTTCTGAGCTCCAATCATTCAAAGCTTGGGGTGTTTCGGAGTTTTGAGGTCAACTTTTTAGAACAGTATATTTTACTGTTATTTAAGCTGGAAATAATTTAAGGGCTGGCTCATACTTACTACAAAAACGTCCTTTGGAAATAACCAAAATACTTTTGTTTCCTTTGGACTTTGGTCCAAGGAACAGTCCATAGGGAAAAGTACAAAGGAAAAGTAAAAAGTTCAAGGAAAAGTCCAAGCAAAAAAAGTCCAAAGGAGAAATGCATTTTCACTACTTTTGTTCTTTGGAAATTTTCCCTTTGGATTTTGTCCTTTGCACTTTGTCCAAAGGACAAATTCTAAGTAGCGTTCATACTTCGTCCAAAAAGTTTGCAGTTTCCAAAAGGAATGTTTGAACTTTTCTAAAATTTGTGTTTCTAACTTTGTCCAAAGGACGTTTTGTCATAAGTAGATGCAACGCAGCCTAAACCTACCTCGCATCCTGGGCCGAGACTGGAAATCGATCGTTTAAAATACGCTCAAAAAAAAATTTCATTTCACAGTTTCTACAAAGTAATTAATAGAATCGTCTTCATTTATTCATAAAATTAGTAAAACTAGACAAGGGTCTTTGGAAATCCTCAAAATAGTTTGCCTTGGAGAGTCGGAGCTGCGCAGGAACAGTATTAATTGGTCCACAAATCATTGGCAATTATTAAAAAACCTTAGCTATTTTAGTTTTACTCGGGGTTAATTTTCGGAAACGTCTTTTCCATTTCGGAAAGCTTTCTATAGTCGCCAGCAATAATCCACTCTCCAAATTGCTTTGAAAGTTCTGGCCATTTAAAATGGGGGAGGAAAAGTGCTCTTCTAACTGAACAAATTGTGTAAGGTTATCGTAAAATCTCTGAAATCTGTTTTCTGAAATTATTTTATTTAAATTTTCTTAATATTTTTTATTGTTTTAAAATAACATTTTGCAAAAAAATTTGAATAAAAGTAATTCTATATAGCATTACTTTTAAATTCATGAAAAAAAGATAGAAACAAAAAATAGGGCGGAGCTTCGTTTTGAAATCCATGCCACCACACCAAAAAATATTCTACAAATTTTTCTCTTTCTTAAATAAAACGAAAAGCAGTCAGTTTTTCTATAAAACAAGAAAATACATAGAAAACAACTGATTTAAATTTTCTTTTAGTCTTATATTAGGCCTATTTGTTGTCAATTTTTGCAGATGCAAAATAGCTTACATCTTGCTTAAGCGTTCTGGCAGTCGTTCGAACTCAAAATCCTCCTTAGGACTCAATGTTCGCCCCAAAATTTTTGAAATTCTCACTTTGAGCCTTTTAAATAATTAAGATTACTCTAGGCGTAATATTTGGGTGCGACAGAGATAATTATGCTAATTTTCAACGGTTACCGCAATAGAACTTAATAATTGCTATATTTGCATATATATATACTTCATTACACTGTTCCGCATACAAACGCAGTGTTTGACAAGGGTTTATGTAAGGAAGAGGGTACAAATAAAACTACTAGCACGAATCATGATAGAGGGAAATTTGAGAAAAAACAGCGGAGCGACTTAGTAATATTTTACGGTTTAAATATTTTAAATATTTATTGGTTTAAAATCTCGACCCCTTCTCTTCAAAATTTTCAAAACTTTTTTCTAATATTACAAAAAGCAAAAAGCAGTTTTTGGCTGAAATTTGAGTCCTTTTTGCCGTCTTAGGTACCGCGCTGCTGGCGCGCTTGGCTTTCCAGTTTTATTATGTTTTTTCAAATTACAAAAAAATGCCTAATTTAAAAGTTTGGGAATTGGGACTTTTTAAATTAATTTTTAAGTTTTGAATAAATTTTACAAGAAAAAACATTAAAAACTATGTATGTTTAAATTTAAAAACTTTAAAAAGCACAAATTTTCATCTTTATTTTTAGCTAATTGAAACCAGTGAAAGTTTCAGGATAATACCATTTCAGCCAATCAAAATCAAACTTTTTATTTTTGAGAAAACCAAACAAATTTAAAATGATTAACAAAAGAGTGAAACCTGATTTATGGTTGCAACACATACAAATATGTGAAAAGAGATGTTAATAGAAATGACCCAAAGGCTTATAAAATAAGCACTGAAAAGGGCCACTGCCTAGCCATCTTTTTAAAAACTTCAAAAAATAACTGACTGTCGTTCTGTTGTTGATCTTTCAGAGTGTTATAAAAATAATACATTCAAAAACAAACATAAACCAAAAAACCCAAAGATTTTTTCTAATTTAACCCAAATCCTACAAGAGGCACATGCCTTTATATTAAAAGTACAAAAAAGCAGAATAGATGCCAGAAAATTCTTTTTTTGTAATAGGGTTGTTTCAAAATGGAACTCTTTATCAGAGCAACAAGTTACAGCCGACTCACTAAAACTTTTTAAAAGATGGCTAGGCAGTGGCCCTTTTTAGTGCTTATTTTTATAAGCCTTTGGGTCACTTCTATTAAACCTTGTTTCACATATTTGTAATGTGTTGCGACCGTGATCGGTTCGCTGTTTGTAATCATTTTAAATTTGTTTGGTTTTCTAGAAATAAAATTTTGACTTTGACTTTTGACTAAAATAGTATTATCCTGAACAGTGATTTCGAATTAGTAAAAATAAAGATGAAATTTGTGCTTTTAAACTAATTTTAAACATACATAGTTTTTTTTAATGTTTTGCTTGTAAAACTATTCAAAACTTAAAAATTAATTTTAAAAAGTCCATTCCAAACTTTTAAATTAGGCATTTTTTGTAATTAAAACATAATAAAACTGGAAACCAAGCGCGCCAGCAGCGCCGTACCTACGAAGCGGCAAAAAACTAAAATTCACCAAAAACTGCTTTTGCTTTTGTAATATTAAAAAAGTTTTTAAGAAATTTTGAAGAGAAGGGGTCGAGATTTTAAACCAATAAATATTTAAAATATTTTAAACCGTAAAATATACTAGTCGCTCGCTGTTTCTCAATTTTCCCTCTACATATGATTGGCGCTAGTAGTTATTGTACCCTCTTCCTGACACTAAAAAACCCTTATTCCGAACTAGTCTATATGCGGAATAGTGTAATGAAGTATATATATACGCAAATATAGCAATATTAAGTTCTATTGCGTAACCCGTTGAAATAATTTTGCAATTCTGTCGCTTCGACCCCAAATATTACGCCTAAGTAATCTCAATTATTTAAAAGGCTGCAAAGTGATCAAAAAATTTGGAAATTACCAGAATTGAGCTAAATTTTGGGGCGAACACCAGTCCCAAGGAGGAGTTCCGTTCCGACAAGACCTCCGGAGCTGCCAACATTGAAGCTTCGAAAAATATAACTATTTTGCATCTGCAAAAATTGACAAATACAGGCCTAATATAAGACTAAAAGAAATTTAAATCGGTTGTCTTATGTATTTTCTTGTTTTATAGAAAAACTGACTGCTTTTCGTTCTTTAAGAAAAGAAAAGAATGTATTTATTGATATTTTTGGGTGTAGAAAGCTCCGTAGATCCGAAACGAAGCTCCGCCCTATTTTGTTTCTATCTTTTTTTCATGAATTTAAAAGTAATGCTATATGAATTATTTTATTAGAATTTTTCGGCAAATCTATTAAAAGCGATAAAAAAATCTAAGAATTTAAATAAAATAATTTAAAACAGATTTCAAGATTCAATAACCTTACAATTGTTCAGTTAAAGAGCGCTTTCCTCATTTTAAATGGCCGGAACTTCGGAGCAAGATATTGGAGAGTGAATATTGCTAGCAATTATAACTTCCGAAATGGAAAACGTTTGCCGAAATAAATGCAGAGTAAAACTAAAATAGCTAAGGTTTTTTTAATAATTGCCAATGATTTGTGGACCAATTAATACTGTTCCTCACAGCTCCGAGCTTCGAAACTCCAGAGGCGAACTCCGCTTTTAGGAGTAAACTCTGAAGCTCCGGAGCCCTGTCCTATTTTACTAATTTTATGAATAAATAAAGAGCGATTCTGTAGATTATTTTGTCAAAATTTTTTGTGAATGAAATTTTTTTTTAAACATATTTAAAACGATAGAACCAGTCTTAAAATTGCAGATAGAGTAGGTTTAGGGCTGGTTCATACTTATGACAAAACGTCCTTTGGACAAAGTTCAAAGGACAATTTTAGAAAAGTTCAAACGTCCTTTGGACAAGCGAAAACGTCCTTTGGACTTTTTCCTTTGGACGAAGTATGAACGCTACTTAGAATTTGTCCTTTGGACAAAGTCCAAAGGACAAAATCCAAAGGGAAAAGTCCAAAGAACAAAAGTATGAATACGTTGTCCTTTGGACTTTTCCCTTTGGACTTTTCCCTTGAACTTTTCCCTTTGGACTTTTCCCTTTGTACTTTTCCCTATGGACTGTTCCCTTTGGATTTCGTCCTTTGGACAAAGTCCAAAGGACAAAAGTCCTTTGTACTTTGTCCAAAGGACGTTTTGTCATAAGTATGAGCCAGCCCTTAAAGTATTTCCAGCTTAAATAAGCATAAAATATCTGTTCTAAAAGTCAGACCTCCGAAACTCCGAAACACCCCAAGCTTTAAATGGCTGGAGCTCCGGAGAATGAAGTATTAGAGGGTAGGAACATCATTATTAGAAATAGCACAGAGTATGCGCAATTAAACTTCAATTATTTTAACGTCAAATTATCGGAAGCGTTGCATCATGTTAAGATTTAGAATTAACGAGTTCCAAACAATTATCTGTTTTAAAAACTAACAAAGCGTGAATTGTTCAGTCAAAAGGCAAGCATTATTATTTTAAACAAAAGAAAAAATACATTATTTCTTTTTTTCGTTTTTAGGAAATGACTTTAATTGAGGCTCGCTGAATACTTCAATTCAAATCATGTTGTTACAAATAAAACCAAAAAAAAACAAAGAAAAAGCAAATATGTTTTTGCACGTACAAATTTTGAAATAAAAAAATTTAGGATCGATGGAAGTATAGGAACTTGGTGCTGGGACTTGGAGCCGTAAATGGGGAACTTGGAGTCGAAATTCAAAATCTCTAAAACCTAAGCCGAACGAAACCTTTATCTGAGCACAAGCCAATTTTTTCTTAAGGGCTCCAAGCTCCTATTGTTTGCGGCTTCAAGTTCCCACGGCTCTAAGTTTCCTACCCACGGCTTCAAACACTCTGTATTAATAAAAATATGTATTAAAGGTAAATCCAACGTGGCTGCAACAGTTGTTTGTTGGATTAAAAAATGCCCCCCATCAAGTAACCATTCAAATTACGAGAATCTGACCTCACGTTATCAAACAAATACTCGGTATTAAATTGAATCTAATTAGCCGATAAAGTGACGTCAGATTCTCGTGATTTGAATGGTTTGCATTTTGAATGGTTTGAATGGGGGGCATTTTTTAATTCAACGATCAACTGTTGCAGCTACGTTGGGTTTACCTTTAGTTTTACTAAGTGATCCACCGCCAGTTTACCAGTTTGCTGTTCCTACCTTCTAATATTTTGCTCCAGAAAGACGGTCATTAAAATAGGAGGAAATCCCAGAGCTTCAAATATGCGCCTTTTAAATGAACAATTTGCATTTAAAAAATGGTTAAAGTTATAATATTCGCATTTTTAGAACCATTTGTATGGTTTTTATTAAGTTTTTAAGAAAAAAAAATTTAACTACATAATTTAAAACATTACACTTTAACTATTCATCAAATTAGTACAAAAATTGGAGCCGAAGTCCCGAAGCTCTGGCGGTTGCCCCAGACCTTCTGAAACCTGAGCTCTGCTCCGCAGCTCCGGAGCTCGAAGCTTCCGAAAAATTCATTACAGTTTACTTACTGAGCAGTTCAATTACATTATGGGTGGTGATCGTAGTTAAAGGTTCTTTCCCTGAATCAAGGTTCCGTTTGTTTGTTTTTCCTAACAAACATTAGTAACATGCATCTAGTTTTTTTATTATTAAAAATTGCGTCTAATTTATTTAGGATACCCATCATAAAGAGGTGGATTAAACTTTTTGGGAGTCTGTTCTCGAGGTCCTGCGAAAATATTTAAATGTTTTTTGGTAACAGTGCAAAGAATTAAGAAGCATAATTCATGAAGTATCTAACATTTTGAAACATATATTATGAATTTGGCTTCTTTTGATACTATTTGAATTTAAAGACCATTGAAAAATCAACTTTTTCCAAAAGGATTTTGTTGTATTTATATACTACCTTTTATGGTTAAATTTCTGCCATGACTTTACTAGAAATGAATCCGTTGGACAATTCTTCCCATTCAAACAACAGCACTGACCAATATTACGAATGCTTTATAGAACCAGTAAACAAAACTCGCTTCTTTCTAATAGTACTACTGGGTAAGTTTTTTTTTCATTAAGGTTATATAAGCGTGAAGAATCACGAGTACAATTAATAACAATTATACCAACAGCGCTTGTTGGTCGCGGAAAAGTGTTGTAACCATTAACTATAAACAAACATAACTGGTTATTATAAATGTTAAGACGCGCACAAACTATATTTTTTTGGTTTTTCTTTTATGTAATCACGCAGAATTTTCTGTGAGCGTACTTTTACATCTTAAAAAACAAAACGATATGCAGGGATTTCTTGACACAGATTTACAAAAGGTACACTAACATAATAATAAAAGAAAAATACGTGCTTTTCTCTATTATTCAAATGCATTTAGTGCCGTAACTGAGACACGCTCTAATTATGACGCGCCTTAGGTAGGGCAAGGTGTCATTTTAAACGTGTAATAGCCCTAATTAGGACCCTCAGAAAAAAGTCTCTTTATAAATTACTTCACTTAAAATTACATCATATAATAAATAAATAAACGCCTTTTAGTTTTATTATATTTACAATTTTTTTCCAATTATTCATCAAATAGTCGCTTTATTTACAAAAGATTTAACGGAACAGTTTTTTTTCAAAGTATTTTTTTATAAGGACCCTAATTAAGGTTATTAGGAGTTTTTATTTAGAGCGCGTCTTAATCAGGGCCTAATTGTCCCATTATACACCCTAAGTGGAACCTCCCGGCCCATTTGAACAAACTACACCATACTAGAACAACCCGGTTTTACTTGTGGTTTGGTTAATTTTTTTGGTCTTGTTAGATTTGTTACAACTACATTTCTTAATTTTTGTTACTTTTGTTGGTTTTGTTGGCTTTCTTAGATCTGTTAACCTAGTTGACCTTGTTTAATACCTTCTTTTTGTGGGTTTTGTTATCCTAGTTGGTTTTGTTAACCTTGTTGACCTTGTTCATTTTTTTTGGATTTGTTAACCTAGTTGAGCTTGTTTACCTTGTTGGTTTTGTTAACGTAATTGACCTTGTTTACCTTGTTTGTTTTTAGCCTGGTTAGATTTGTTAGCCTAGTTGACCTTGGTGATCTAGTTGACTTTGTTTACCTTTTTCGTTTTGTTAAATTTGTTCACCTAGTTGACCGAGTTGACCTTGTTTACCTTGTTTGTTTTTTTAGCCTAGTTGGATTTGTCAGGTTTGTTGACCTAGTTGAATTTGTTTACCTTGTTTGGTTTTTAAGCCTAGGTAGATTTATTAGTCTAGTTGACCTTGTTTACCTTGTTGGTTTTGGTGGACTTGTTAAACTAGTTGATCGAGTTGACCTTGTTTACCTTGTTGATTTTTGTAGCCTAGTTGGATTTGTTAGCCTAGTTAATCTAGCTGACCTTGTTTACTTTGCTCGTTTTGTTAGATTTGTTAAACTTGTTGGCCGAGTTAAACTGGTTTACCTTGTTTGTTTTTTAGCCTAAATGAGCTTGTAAGCCTAGTTGACTTTCTTAACCTAGTTATGACCTATATGTTATTAGTAAAACAATAATTGTTTTTCTGGCTTATCTAATTAATGTTATCGCCAAGTTACTATAAAGTGTTTTTTTTTTGGTATAGTACTCTTCTAAATATGTATTAAATGCATAAATTGTTCCTTTTTTATTTTTACAGCGTTGGCGGTATTGAAATACGTCCAAAAATACTGGTAGTCGCTGTAATTCTAAACCCAAGCCTATGTCTAAGGCTAAGACTAAGCCTAAGCCTAGCCTTAACCTAAGCCTAAGCCTAAGCCTATGTCAAAGCCTAAGCCTGAGCCTTAACCTAAGCGTAAGCCTAAACCTAGCCTAAGCCTAAGTCTAAGCCTTAACTCAAGCCTAAATATAAGCCTAAGCCTTAACTTAAGCCTAAGCCAAAACCTAAGCCTAAATCTAAAACTAAGGCTAAGTCTAAGGCTAAGCCTAAGCCTTAACCTAGGCCTAAGCCTAAGGCTAAGCCTAAGCCTAAGCCTAAGCCAAAGCCTAAATCTCACTCTAAACCTAAACCTTAGTCTTAGTCTAAGCTAAAGTCTAAGCCTAAATCTAAACCATAACCTAAGCCCAGTGCCGTCTAATTTCAAAATTAGGCCAACGGCTTTGGCTAAGCTTTTAATCTGATTTTAATTTTAGAATATTGATGAATCCATAACATCTTCTTTATCTTTATGCATTTTAATAAATTTTTATTGTTTAAGTGTTTTTTATATGCCATGAAATTTATTCTTAGTCTAAGCCTGAGGCCAAGCCTAATCGTATGCCATTGCCTAAGCCTAAGCTTAATCCTCAGCCCAAGCCTCAGCCCAAGGCCATGCTTTAGGCTAAGATGAATTCTTAGCCATCGACATCCATCTTTTTAATCTCATTCTTAAACCATGGTGTTCCAAGTACGCACGGGAAACTACTCTCATCAAATGTTAACCTAGGCTTACGCCTAAGTCTAAGCCTAAACCTGTGCCTAAGCCTAAATCTCACCCTAAACTTAAGCCTTTGACCTAAACCTAAACCTAAGCCTAAGTCTATGAGCATGCACCTTCATCTTTATGAACTTTATTAATTTTTTTAAAACTGTTATTCATAAGCCATGGGGTTTAGCTTTAGCCTAAGCATAGGGCCAAGCCTAAGCCTATGCCATTGCCTTAGTTTAAACCTCAGCCCTAGGCCATAGGTATAGCTAAGGTGAATTGTAAGTCATGGACATCCCTCTTTAAAATCTCATTCTTAAACCATAGTGTTCCAAGTATAGACTGGAAACTACTCTCAGCAAGTACACATAACATGTTCATGGTGGAATCTTAAAAACCCGCATACAATATGTTTTTTTTTTGAAAATTAAAACCATGCCACGAATTTCCATCTTTGTTTTCTTATTCCTAAGTCATGGAGTTCTCAATGTGGACAGAAAGGTGTCTTCTTTAAACACACATGACGATTTCAAAAATTAATTCCCAAAATTCTCTACATAAAAGGAATTTGTTTCCATTTTTTAACTAAAGGTGGGCTGGACACAACCCACTTCAAATTCACGTTACAAAGTCAAGGAGGATTCCAAAACTATTTTTTTTAAAAATGGAAGTATGATTTTTGCAGATTAAAACTGTAGTTTTCTTATTTTAAGGTTGAGTACGATTGTTTTTATGTGTTGTGTTGTAAAAAGTTACTTTTACTTTTATTTAAAGTAATAAAAAGAAACGGATTTTGGATTACTTTTAGTTTTACTTTTACTCGACTTTTGAAATTTCAATTACTTTTACTTTTACTCTTACTCAACTTTTGAAATTTCAAATACCTTTAGTTTTACTCTTGCTCTGATTTTCCTCTGAAAATTCTTAAATTAATTTAAGTAAAATTTAAGTTATTTTAATGGGTAGATTCCCTATGGGCTTATTGTAAAATAAATGGCAGAAGATAATTTTTTAAGCCACTAACACGCTAAAATCACTTATTCTGACCAAAAACTTAATGAAATAATAATGTTTACATAAAATTAACAAAAAATTTCAGTACGGAGCTCTGGAGCTTTAAAAACTGGTGTTTTGCTCCGTTCCAAAGTTACTTTTATTATACTTTTACTATTACTTTTACTTTAAAACATAGGAATTACTTTTACTTTTACTTTACTTAAATAAAATTTTGACCATTACTTTTACTTTACTTAAATTAAAAAATTACAAATTACTTTTACTCTTACTTAAATAAATAAAAATTTTTCAAATTACTTTTACTTTTACTTTAAAAAATCCAAAATCAATACTTTTTACAACACTAGTTCCCTGCCTTGACTGTGACATGGCGTCAACATATAGGACAACGTCAACGTGAAAATTTGAAAGGGGAATACCAGAAGTTTTTTCTGTGATAGATTTTTATTTTGTAGTTTATAAATCTAATTTTGTATTTTATTTTTGTGTTTAAAATTGTTTTTTGCTAATAATTTAAAGGTCAACTAGGTTCCCAACAAGACTAACAAGGTCAACTCTGACAACTAGGTTTCCAACAAGGCTAACAAGGTCAACTCGGTCAACTAGATCATTAAAGTCAACTTAGTTTACTAGGTTAACAAGGTCAACTCGGTCAAAAAGTCCAACTAGGTAAACAAGGTTAACAAGTTCAACTAGGTCAACCAGGTCAACAAGGTGAACTCGGTCAACTAGGTAAACAAGTTTAACTTGGTTAACTAGGTCAACTAGGTTAAACAAAACTTTAGACTTAGGTATATAGTTACTTAAGTATCTAGTTACTTTTAATTCGGTCCACTTTTTTCTAAAACCTAGTTTGGGGGGGTGATTCACATGGACCAGCCTCCCTGTGCTGTAACAAGGGTACGCCTTAACCAAGGAGTTTCTCCATTAGGGCACTAAATGTGTCTAAGCAATGAAGTCACGCATTTTTCTCTTAGTTTTATATTAAATTTCTTGATTTTACGTGGTAAGGGGTTTTTAGAGCTGTAAGTAAGGAATTTAGAGCCGTCGAAATTCTTTGGAAACATAGAGCCCCAAATGATGGGAAGTTGGAGCCCTTACGAAAAAAAAACTGTTTTGGACTTGGATTTAGGCTTTGTTTAGGCTTAGGTTTAGGTCTTAGCGATTTTATTTTTCGGCTCTAATTTATCAACTTACGGCTCCAAGCTCTCCACTTGTGGCCCTAAAATCCCTGTTTCTGGCTCCAAGTTCCTAAGACTCCATCGACCCTAAATTGTTTTACTTTGTAATATAATTATTTTCAGGCACCCCCATTGCCACCCTGGGAGTCTTTCTCAACATACTGCTTCTCATCCTGTTTTCAAATCGCAAATACCGCGACTCTCCAACCTTATACTTGACCGTCTTGGCCTTTTTGGACGTGGGAATTTGCTTAATGTACATTCTAATATTTACATTCGACGCTTTGGCCATGTACTTTAAATTGGAATGGTTGTTCGACGCCTGGCACGATTATATTATGATCCTCTTTATGATGTCCAGAATATTTCAAATGACATCCACGTTCATGGTGCTCTGCGCGAGCTTCGAGCGATATCTGTTAGTTAAGGAAAATGTTAAGTTTAAGGTAAAAAAAATCGCTAATCTCAGATTAACATTAAGGCAGATTAAACCTCCAACATACCACCCCAGATTTTAAGAATATTACATAATATCCGTTAAATTATAAAAATTATGTGAATTAAAAATGTATTAAAGCGATAAAATTTTTTTTAATAAACTGCCATTTTAGAAGTAACTCTTCGCTTCTGGTTTCTCATTGCGATAGGATAAATGAAATCTTCAACAAAGGCAAATTTTAAACATTTGTTTAAAAATTTAAATTTTTAATTTAAAACCAAAAGTATGCAACTTTTATTGAAAGGAAAATAAAAGATTTAACTACATTTTTTTGTTTTATTTAGTTTTAGATTAATAAGGATTCTTAGTTTACCAAAAAAGCAAAAATGTATATAAAAAATGACATGATTATTTTTCTCCTATCGCGGATTTAATTTATGCAAAAGTTTTATCAAATCATAGCTTAAATTATTAGCGGTGAGTTAATATGATATTTAAACATATCGCATTTCCTACAACATAAATCGTCAAAGTCATTATAGATTAACGTGATTCTGACCTATAACGTTTAAAATAAATGATGAATCTTAGATACGTTGCATATGGGTGCTGTTTAATTTGCATAAGCAGTTTGTTACGCGCATCTAATTGGTTGGTGCAGTAATAGTAAGCTTAGAAGTTATCGTGCGGTTTTTAGCCAAGAATAAACGTAATTCAACAATTGGGAACCCTGCTGCTTTCCAGACCTGCTTAATCACAATTACGTGTGACTTATCGATTACAAATTGCCCTGCCATGCGCTAACGCAAACTTTGCAAAGCACTGCGGTGGTACCCAGGCAGTATTTTTCTTCCGATCAAAAATATGGATATATAAACTACGTTTAAATAAAATAATTGATAGAATAACTGACTTAAACTCGGCCAGCTTTTATTTCGACCACCTGCAGAGATTTTTGACATACGCAAAGTTATGAAATCAACTGCGTATGACTATAGATAAATGACATGACGACCTATCTAACCATATGCAGTTTATTTGATAATATTGTGCATGGCGAAAATAACAGCCAGTGACCGAAATTAAGACTGGCCGAATTTAAGTCACCCTGAATTTTACAATTTCCAGGTGTTATACAGTCCAATAGGCAGACGGTGCGTCATTGGTATAGTAGTAACGGCGGTCCTAGCCATGCGAATCCCAGCATACTGGGAATACCACATTGATATTAATGATTGGTGTGCCGATAAAGATCCTTTTATGAAATATCAATTCATGACCGGCTTTGAAGACTACTACTACACTATTTACAATTTTTACGTTTTGCAAATTATACAGGTTAGTTTATATGATGTTTTGGTTCGATTTTTTTTTGTTTTAGAAAACAGAAAAGACAACGGTATAAAAGTTAGTAAACCGCTAGCGATTGCAAGTTAACAAAAATTATCCTTTTTAGCCAATTCTATCATTATAAATAGTCCTTATTTTGAAATACTTTCAATGATATATTGAAAACAATGCTGTTAGTTAAGCTGTTCGAGAAATTTACAACGCGATTAAAAAA
>JASAMX010030621.1:0-12200 GCA_030248175.1 Microlaimidae sp. YZB2_3 | reverse complement strand
CTGACAAATAAATTGTTCTAATAAATTATTTATTTTAAATATGTGCTTATTCCAGCCGGATTTTGATCCGATGATAAATTTTAATTACAATTAAGTTTTAAGTTTTAAAACATAATTTTGTGGCACAATATTCGTATTGGCCACAATTTAGAATTTGTACACAAAAAATAAACGTTACGTACTGGAAAAAAATTTAAGTAAGCTTATTTTACTAACAAAATTTATGTGTTGATTCATACAATAATGTATATCAATGTATATAGCTAAGGTTTATTTAAATAATGATATATAAACAATTATTCCATGTAAATTGATTGTTTCGTTAGTGAGATATGCTCGCTTAAAAATTTTTCTTTAAGATGCTCGCTAAATCTTCTTTGAGAAAATGCTCACTAAATCATCTTTGAGAGCTTTCTGTAATTTTAAATTTCTGCCGTAACTCTTCATAGGCAACACTGTTTCGTTGCAGAAAAACAAATAAAATAATCAATTATGGTTTAGTACGCAACCATTTAAAAATACTAGAAGCAAGTAAAATGTATGACTAATTGTCATAATCTGCTAAAAAATTATATATTTGTAATTATAAAAACCCAAAAAAACTGAAACATAAGCTAAAACATAAACATAATAATGTGTAGAAAAATTGTTACTTAGAAATTAAAACTGAACGTTTTAGTTGAAAAATTATATTATCAGACTATTGAAAACATTCTTTTATATCTGTAAATGGGAAGTGACAACGTCTTGATACATACAACTAATGCAACTTTTTGAACAAATGTGTAAAAAAATATCAATATTTATACTTAGTTTTTTTAGTAACTTCCTCAAAAAGTAAGCGTTTATAAAAGTAAAAAAAAATCTTACGTAATAATTTTGTGATCACAAAAAAATTAAAAGTTTTTTATGGCGAAACCACCCGTATGTGAACAGTGGTTAAAGCCAGTTTAGCTAATCTCACACCCTTAAAAGCATATATGAGTCGCGGCCCGACGTTTCTCCTTATTGGTTTTTCAGTAAATAAAAAACTTCTGTTGATGATATACTCTAATCTTTGTTTGTGTGTTTTGTTGTTTTTTTTTTTTTGTTTTTGGTGTTTTTTTTTTTTATCTTTCTTTTTTTTTTTTTTTTTTTCTTATTTTTTTTCTCTTTTTTTCGTCTTCTCTCTTTTTTTTAACCTCTTTGTGTGTTTTTTTCTATTCTTTTTTTTTTTTCCTTTTTTTTCTTCTTCCCATTTTTCTTCCTTTCTTTCTTCCTTTCTTCTTCTTCTTTCCTTGTGATGTTTTTTTTATCTACGTCATTCTATACTCAGAATTAAACTTAATGTTTTAAAAAAACTATAACCAATAGTTTTATTACTATTAAAATTTGGAGGATAATACTGTCAATAACAGATTTTTAGTTATAATTTGATATTTATTTTTTAGACAACATATTTTAAAGTTACGCGTGTCATTCAGTTAGTTTTTGTTGCATTGCCGTATAATATATACAATTGTTTTAAAACAATAATAATACCAAAAATATATCACATAAACGAAAATACGTTACAACATTAATTACTAACAAGTATTTAGTGTACGTGGTTTGAATAAGCGAAATTAAGTAACTTGGAGCCATCGAACAATTTTGGTAATTTGGAGTTACAAAAATTGAAACTTGGAACCGAAATTTAAAAAAATAGTTCAGAAATTGGTTTAGGCTTAGGTATAGGTGTTAGCAACTTTTTACTTTCGGCTCTAAGTTCTGAACTTACTGCTAAAATTTCCCCACTTACGGCTCAAATTCACTCGATTTGGCTACATATATATTCCAGGTCCAAGGTCCTTAGGATAAATCAACCCTGAATCACACTTAGTACCCCAATGGGCGACCAAAGTGGGGTGCACTTTACAAGGGTGCCAAGTTGTGTAAACAGGGCTGCGTAATGGTTCCAGTAGGCACACCTTAAATGGGGTACGCCGTAATTCTAGCCATCAGACACCCCAAATAAGGTGTGCCCTAATTATCCGATATGATCCTAACTAGAGCGAACTGTAGTTATAGCGCACCTCACACAGAGGCATTTAAAAATATATTTAAAGTAAAAGCGTTTTTTACAATAAAGTTTTTTGGGATGGTAAGATTTAAAACATTATTGTGCCATATATTTATTTTAATTTTTTCTTTTAATTTGCTTTCAGTGAATTTTTATAAACAAAATCTACCACTTTTTGACATTTTCAGCTTGAAACGTATCGAAACTAAACTTTCTATGCTTGTATTTTTATTTTATTTGTACATAGTTGTTAATTGTAATTTATAATGCTTATGCAGCTCAATCGATTGAAAGTTTTCAGTTTTTCAAATTCCAAATAATAAAAATAAACAATTTTAGTGAAGCTCAATGAAATCTTTTTTAAACGATCAATCATCACCACACATTCTCTTGTAGCGTTATCGCAATTTAATTTAAATTCATTTACAATCCAGCCTTGCATTAAAAAACCGGGATAAACTTTGTTTATTTATGATATTAAGCAATTTAATATGCATGCTGACTGCAATAACTTTAGTTGGTTTTCCAGCTAGACACAATAAAGTTAAAAAAACAATAGGAATATATTATTAACAAATATAAAAACCAATTTAAAAAAACTAAATTCTTAAACAGTTGACAAGTTTTAACCAAAAAATAAGTATTTGGCATATGTAGATATGAAAATAAGTTAACACGTGCTGAATTTAAGCCGCGTTAAACTATCCGGGCTGGCGTTAGCTATTTACTTTAGTGTTAGATGTAATCACTTTCAAACTATCTATTTTAACGTAAGAGTTTTGACATGGTCTTTTTTCTTTTTTTTAACTTATGTTTATATATTTCTTTTAAAACGTTTATTTAGTATATTTAAAAAGTTTAGCACCACGATTTTTGTATAATTGCAAAGACACAAGTGGTGTGGGTGTTTATTGCCGCGACATTAATTTCCACAGAAAAAATTTTGGGTGCAGTATTTTTTCAACAGTATTTCCGCTGAAAGATTATATTCGCGGAAAAAATTTCTGCAAAGAATTTTTTTTTCACTTGTTGTTTTGTATTCCATTCCGTTTTGTTACATTTTTTTAGCAAAAGTACAAATCAATCTCTTTTATATATATATAAATATATATATATAAAATGACAACCTTAAAAAAATCTAAATATCAAGCAAAATTTTGTCCTAATAGAAATTTTCATTTAATAATTTGTTGAAGAATACTTATTTTTGTTCTAAAAAATATTTCGTCAAAAACTTGCACATCCATTTTTGTTAGGGGAAACTTAGACAAGTTTATAGTATTTTGTTTAGTGTAAGGTTTAAAAATGCCAAAAGAAAATAATCTTTCGGCGGAAATATTGGTGAGGAAATACTGCCGCGGAAATTTTTTTAGGGGAAATTGTTGTTGTGAAAATCTTTACCGCCTATATAACTTGGTAATTGGGAATTATTTCTTATAATGATTGTTATATATATATATATATATATATATATTTAATATTTGATGATCAGATAACAGAATTAATATTATACTAAGCATAGTTTATGCATAGTTTAATTCTTCTGTTTTCATCATTTCATTGTGTTTTTTTTTCTCTTTTTCTATTTTTTTTTCATCAACAACATCAAATCTGCGACTTAATTGCCGCCAATATGAATCACAATTGTAACTAATTATCAATGAACATAGCTATCTGATATGACTTTAAAGGCTCAAAAAAGCGCTTATTTAAGTCAGTTTTAAAACTTTTCTTGAATGCATCCAAAGAATCGACAGTTACTTGAGATGGGAGTAGATTGTTCCAAGGTGTGACAACCCTATTTGCAAAAGAAAATTTCCTTGCATTAATTCGGCAGTCTTCCATTGCCAATTTAAATGGATGACCACGGGTGGGCTGCAGGTTAAACTTAAAAAAATCATTGGCTTGCAAATTGTTTAAGCAATTTATAATTTTAAAGCACTCATATAAATCAATTTTGTCTCTTCGATCCTTTAATCTTTCTAAACCTAGGTAATTCAGTCTATGTTCATAACCAACAGTCTATGTTAAATATATTATATTTTGTATGCGATTATTGAGTTAAGAAAAACTGTTTATGCATTTGGAAAAAATATCACGGCCGGTTTTTGACCATATTTTGACCATTCTGCTTTACCAAGTGCTTTATCAAGTAATATATTGATTGAATTGATAATAAATTTTGTAAGAATCTTTAAAAATCTCTATGGTTGAGTTGAATTATATTTAGTTGATTTTGTAAGTTTGTATGGGGACATGAGCGGACCAATTAAATTTGTGCGGTTAAGACGTTTTTTTATTAAAATGAATTGGAACACAGAATTTGTGTTTATTCTCTTCCGTCTTTTCATAAAAAATATAGAAAAATTAATCAATTTTAGTCCTTAAAAATGTTGCAATTTTTTTAAAATGACTAAATTGATAAATAATAAAATAAGGTGGTTGATCTGTAACATTAAATTGTTTTTTGCTAAAATTTTTAATATGTTTTATTGTTAAATAGTTTTTGATCTTGGAAATCGAAGTCGTATTGCAAATAATAACACGTAAGTTAAAATCTTTTTCATGATGAAAGCTTTCGGTAAAGTAAATTTACCATCCTCAGTGAGGCTAAATAAAAAATATTATATATAGAATTAAAATATGACAAACTATATTATTATAATTGTTAAAAATTGCAGTCAAAAAACGCATAAAACCATAAAACAATTTGCAAATACATGATAATAAAAAACACGCAGAAAAAATTGCAAGTATAATTAAAATAAAGCCGAGAAAAAAAGGGTTTTTTTGAAAAAAAAATAAATAGAAAACGGCAGGAAAGCGAAAATAAAACGAAGGAAAAATATTTTTAGCGGTGATTAAAAATGATTTAATGGTGCTAGAACAAATAAAGGTCTATTCATACTTATGACAAAACGTCCTTTGGACAAAGTCCAAAGGACAAACCAAAACGTCCTTTGGACAAGCCAAAACGTCCTTTGGACTTTGTCCTTTGGACGAAGTATGAACGCTACTCAGAATTTGTCCTTTGGACAAAGTCCAAAGGACAAAATCCAAAGGGAAAAGTCCAAAGGACAAAAGAAGTATGAATACGTTGTCCTTTGGACTTTTCCCTTTGGACTTTGTCCTTTGGACAAAGTCCAAAGGACTTTTGTCCTTTGGACTTTGTCCAAAGGACGTTTTGTCATAAGTATGAATAGACCTTAAAGGGGTTCGGACATTTGTTGCGTGTTAATTTCTGGTTGAGATTTACGAATATGGAGAGAGTCCTTAATCAATAAATCATTTAGACCATTACCATGATCTAATACAAAAAAATCGGAATGTGTTATGTTTACATTACATTGCAAAGAGTGCTCAAAAACAGCTGATCTCACATTATGCACGTGTTTTTCGGTCCTTTCAGAAATTCCTTCATGATCTGAAAACCGAGATTGAAGTCTGCGGGACGTTTGCCCGATGTATCTGTTGTTGCAAACAGAACACTTATATTGATAAACCAAATTCGATTTCAGAAAAAAGGATTTCTGTCTTTAAACTGAAAACCGAATGAAAGTCTGTAAGATGGCACAAAAATTATTTTAAGCTGAACTTGAATTAAATGTTTAAAAAGAGCTTGTAACCTGTTTTGAGTAATTTTAGATACATAACCAAGATATGGAAGCACGAAAATGACTATTTCTTATATAGCCTGACAGAGGATGGTAAATTTACTTTACCAAAAGCTTTCATCATGATAAAGGTTTTAACTTACGTGTTATTATCTGTTAAATAGTTAATTCAATGCTGCAAATCAAATAAGTCGGCAAGGTTTGATTTGATTATACTAGTATTTAAAATGTAGCTTGTACACAAATGAAATTCACGAAAGAAGACTTAAATAATTATATCGACTTTTACAAGAATCATTTGATTCAGTATCTGAACGTACGAGTTTGACACTGATATACCGTTTGCAAAAATGGCTCCTCTTCGTCGTTACTATGACACAATGAGTCAGATTCGTCATAAAACAATCGTAACTGTCTCATTTTATATTTTTTAACTCAAATGATGCAACGTACAATAAGTTTGAGTCACATTAATTTTATACTGATTGTGATGTTTTATGTCTAACGAGGTTTTGTATGTATACTACAAGTAATCAAGTATTTTTTATTGTACAGTTTTTTGTTTGTTCTAATTGTGCGTTTTTGGAGTTTAATCTAATTTTCGTTTTTTAAAAGCTAAGATATTGTTTTTGCACCCAAGCCACTTTAGCAGCGTCATTACTTAACCTGATAGATTTTTTAATTTTTAGATTTTAGTTTAAAGTTTTGATTCCGCTTTAAAATATGAAATGACAAAAATGAATTTTTGCATTATACATTTCGCTTTTGTATTCTTTCTAATTTAGTTTGCTTCAATACCAATACGAAGTTCACAATTTCAGTTTTTTTAAGAATTTCTGAGGTTTTTTATATCTGTTGGGTAGATTTTTTGAGTATATTTCCATAAAAATATTTATAAATTTCTATAAAATATTCTGTTGTATATAGCCGTACAGACAGACTTGTACTGTGATTCCAGTCCTGAGTAATTATATCTTCTAGAATTGGTTTAAATTTTGTTTTTTTCAGATTTTTTTCTAGTTTGAGGAATTTATGGTATTAATCATTTGTCTATAATGATAAACGGATATATTAATGAAGACGAAAAATCGGATGATATTGAAAAAGTTGATTCGAATGTAATCGTCAGGAAAAAATCAAATCTTTTTCTAGTAAGTTTGGTTTAAATTGTTTATGTTGTATTTTTTGAAGCGAATTCAATCACTTCTAACTCAAACCCCACGCAGTGTTTATTATTTTTTAAATGTATCTACGACTATTCTGTGAAGTAACAAAAATTACACAGAATTTAATAAAATTACACACCCGTTGAATTTAAAATAAACTTTGCTTTTTTATGTGTTTTCAAGCAATAAAAATCTTTAAATGCTTTTTTAATTTTTTTAAAATCAATATTAGATATGATTTATGTAATAATTATTTGTAGAACTGTTTTTTATTTCATTTTAATTACTTTTCATATTAAACAACATTTTTTATATTGATTTTGAAGTGCGACGTTGCTTCTTCAGAGCGGCTTAAGTTTAATGTTGGATTGCTAAAACATATGCCAGTATAATGTGTTTAAAAACGCAAGTGTACGCATTACTACAAAATAAGCTAAAGCTGAATATTTATATGGGGCAGCAGTTCAGATTTTTTGTGTGTGGTGAAACATATTTTTTATTTGCCTAGTTTTCTGCTCTTAACGTATGATAAACGGTCACTTGAGTTTTATTGATAGTCCGAATATACAATGTTGCAAAAAGTTTTTCCGGCGTTTTCTAAAATGTGTAAATGAATTCGAATTGTTTTTGTCTTTGTTAAATTTGTCATTTAATTGACGTTTTAAAAGTCTCGGACCACGTGTTTACCTGCCGATCGAGTATTATTTGCGACTTGTTTTTTTTGTAGTTAGAATTGAGAAACGAAACTAAAACTATTTTATTTTTAATATTAGATTATTATGGGATTTATTTCGCAAACATTTCATTCTAAATATTCATAATTTATTATTTAATATGTTTGAATTAAATTAATTTTTTTAAAAATTAAAAAGCTATTTTTACCAGTTGATGATGTTTAATAATTGTTTAAATATTTTTTAAAACATATCATCGGAATTTTTTTTCAGTTAAGACTTTTTTTAAGTTCATGAAATATATATTTAAGTTTTTTTTTTGAAATTAAAGTAAAAATAGGAACCGAACGCTGGATTTGAAACAAAGACATCCGTTCTGCGGCCTTAATCAGATATAAATTGAAGCTATATCTGGATAAAAACCTCGATTTTGTACGTAAAAGACATTGCTAGCCGAAAAACATGATTTCAATATTGGAGTTTGGAGAAACCTAAAAATAAACCCTTTTGGGAGCCGTTTTAAAAATCAACCAAATCTGTATCAAACAACTTCTTTAAATTTTTATTAAAACTTTAAATATTTGTAACTAAATTTATTAAAAAACTTTGGTTTTTTTTGAATGGCTGCTTCCTAATTTTTTTAACTTAAACCTCTGGAGTTCTAAAAAAATGTGAGAGATAATTCTTCTTTATTATAATTCATTAATAAATGTGAATTGTAGGGTGGGCAAAGCATGGCTGCAGCAGGATTACGGAAAAAGAAATTTAACCCCAAACCTCCAGCTTTTCTTATGTTTGCGGATCTCGATGGCACTTTCACTCCGATGGATATTGATGGTATGCAGATGTAGACCAGTAGCGTATTTAGGGGGGGGGCGGAGGGGGGCGCCCGCCCCCCTCTTTCTTGCCGTTTCCATACATTTTTGTAAGGGTCCCTCCTTTACTTTTTTTATTTTCAGATTATAAAAATGTAGTGCATCCTAAATGCATAAATTAAAGAATGTAAAAATTTTTCCCGCTTCGCGGAAGGGTGCACTTTGTCTTTTTCTTTGTTCAGCCGCACTTTTTGTTTAAAAGTTACAAACCCCTTGCAGTCGCGCATAAATTTAGCCAATTATTTATATATAAATCAAGTTGTTTCTTAATAGAATTAAGAAACAACTTTATTTGGATAAAGTATAAAATTTTAACATCATATTAATTAAAAGCTGTAACAAACAAATTGTTTAGGAATTAGGTTATAAAAACAAAAGTAAGTGCTTATTTAAAAAAATTTCACTTTCGGCGGCTGGGGGATCACCCCCACCCAAACCCCCCGCCCAAAGTTTTGCGTCGGCTTGGTGATGCTAGCACAGTAACAAACAAATTGATAAAGCTTTATGTTATTGAAACTCGTGTAAAGCTATGACCATATGATTCGCTGAACACAATTTTTAAGCAGTTTTTAGTGCATATTTAAAAAATCTTCACCCCCGGCGGCTTGGCCTAGGCCCCCCGACCGACGCTTCACGTCGGCTTTGCGCCGCTACGCGGCGCAGTTACGAAGCTTCGCGTCGTAACC
Source organism: Microlaimidae sp. YZB2_3 (assembly GCA_030248175.1). NCBI lineage: Eukaryota > Metazoa > Nematoda > Chromadorea > Desmodorida > Microlaimidae > Microlaimidae sp. YZB2_3. Next base: position 3,144 of record JASAMX010030621.1, on the reverse strand, counting down.
CCCACCGAGGCGTTGGCAGACCGGCCCCCTTCGGCAAAATCCTATATACGCGCCTGATGTAGACGAATTGTCAAAAACATAGAATGACCTTATCTTAAAATATTGCCGATATACAATACACTAAGAAATCAAAAAATAATCTTATTAGAAAAAACCGTATTTTTAGAGAGACAAGGGAATTTAAAACTAAAACCTGGAGCAGAAAATAGGAAATTTCAAGCTGAAAGTGTGGAGTTAAACTTTGAGCCAAAAGGTCAAAACCTAATTCTAAGTCTAAATTTTATCCCAAACAATTTTTTTTATTTTGAGTTCAAAGCTTAACGCATATGACATTTTAAACATAAAGTTTTGTTACCAGTCTCAATCACTTTCGAAAAGATTATACATAGGATTAAAATGTCGATGGTGCCGGGTACTTTTGAACTGTAACTTTGAGCTGAAAATAAGGAACTTGAAGCCGTAAGTTCAGAACCTTGAGTAGTAAGTTTAGAATCTGGGGTCCAAAGTAAAAGTCACTAAAACTATACTTAACTCTTGTCCTAAACCTAAGCCCAAGCCTAATTAAGGTTTAGACCTAAACTTTATTTAGTTTTTTAAGCTCATATTTTTCGCCGCTCTAATTTAACAAAATTTTCCAGCGGCTTTAAATTTTTTACTTACGTATCTAAAGATATCGGTTGGGGCCTAAATTTAGGCTTCGCTGAAGGTGAGGTATAGGATTTTTACTTTCGGTTGTAGCTTTCCAACTTACGGCTTCCAGTTCCCTGTTTTTTGCTCTGAGTTGCTTCATCTTTATTGATCCTAAATATTCGGAGGTCCGAACATTTAAAAGCGAAAGAAATTCTTTCGCTTAAATGTGCAATTTTCTTAAGCTTAAAACATAATTAATTTATTTTATCCGCATTTTTGGTGAGGTTTTTGGTTTTTAATAAGTTTTGAAAACCATACAGCATAAACATAAAAAGTTTAGCATACAAAAAATTTGACAAAATGATTTATGACATTACTTTTCATACATTTTTTTAAATTACTCCTTAAAATTTTGCTAGTATTTAGTTCAATTAAAAATTTTGAATTCATCAAAGTCTGGAATAACTATCATTAGAAATACATATATAAAAAAATAAAAAAATACATGTATAAAAAAATTCTTTTAAAAAATATAAAAAAAAGTTTTCTTTTCAGAAACATGCTAACACATAGGGCTTTTAGTGTACCTTTCCATTGTTTGTTTGTTTGTTTTTTAAAACATAAATCAAGAGTCATCATAAAATATTTTAATTGTGCTGATTGACTTTTTTTTTTATTATTTTCTAGTATCAACAAATATTTTTGGTATCAATACCTATGTTTTAGGAAAACAAGATTTTATTAATATCGTCCAAGAAATTCAGGAAAGAGAAAAAGTCTCAGTGAAATTCATTCCGATATCGGGTCGTCCAGCCGGTTATGTGCTCCGGTTGCTGCACGAGTGTAGAGACATGCTAGAGGTAGATTAGTGTATATTTCTTCTTAAAAAGTATTCTTGCGAAAGTTAAGATATATATTTTGTTTTAAAGCACATTGAAAACGAAAAGTGGCGGGCGTATCTTAATTTCGTTAATGCTGTGTTTGTGTTTTAATTGCAGAATATAGGTACTTTTAAACTTTAAAATATGTGATTTATGGTACACCAGTCACAAACAAACACTTGAACCCTGTGTTTTATTTTTAAAATTAATAATGTGTTATTAATTTTTTCTCTGTGAAATGTTTCCATAACCTTTAAAAAATATTTTACGAAAACACGTGCGCATACGTGTAATCATTATTTTATTTTGCTTTAATTATCTAATTGGTTAAATATTTAGTCGGTTTTACGTAATTAGAAAAATTACTAAAAAAATTACTGGTTCAATTATAGTAATGAATGAATGAATGAAAATAAATTATTCTACATTTACAATACTTCACAATTTACGTTAAAAAATATATGCAATATGCATACATATCTGCAATGTATTTTGACAGTGAAAAGATTTAGGGTCGATGGAGCCTTGGGAACTTGGAGCCAAAAAGAGGGAACTTGAAGCCGTAATTGGGGAACTTGGAGCCTAAAGATGGGAACTTGCTGCCGAAAATAAAAATCGCTAAAACGTTAACCTAAGCCTAAGCAAAGCCTAAATATAGCCCAAAACCAATTTTTTTATAAAAGCTCTAAGTTCCCATTGCTCGTGGCTCCAAGTTCCCAAAAATTTTCGATGACTCCAAGTTTCCTGCTTAAGGCTCTAAAGACCCCGTACCAGTGAAAAATATTAACAGAGTGTATTGAGACGACCAGTTTGAATGTTTGAAAAATAAACTAAAATCACATAAATAAAACAAAATTATAGCAAAATATTGAAGGAATATAATTTTATATTCTTTGCATTATTTCCGATATTTCTATTCAATCTTAAATAATGGTATTTTGAAAAAAGCTCTTAAGTAATAAAAAATTGCTTTCCGTCCAGGATATAGGGGGTATTATATTAAGTTTTGAAATAATGAAGATTATTTTTCGTTCAGGGTATCAGCATTGACTAGCAGCATAAACTAATAATACTCTAAATAAACTTTATTGAATAGGAATAAAAATTGCTTTCCTTTCAGCGTATCGGCGTTGTATATTCAGTTTTAATAGTGAATACTGCAGTTTAAATCTTAAATCAAAATGCCTTTCCTTTCAGGGTATTGGAGTGTTCAAAGTGTGTGAGTACGGTGCTGCCGAGCAGGGGGCTCTGATTGTGGACGCGTCCAAGTCCTACGCGCCCCAGTTCACTGGCCATCCGCAGAATACGGGGCTCAAGAAGGAGATCGCCCGAATAATCGAAAACAACCAGTACGCCCCGATAGTGCGGGACGAACCGGACAAACTCTACACCTGCTCCGTCCACATCATCAACGAGGCCAAGGTCAAGATGACGCCTGAGCAGCAGCTGGAAGTCTACAAGTCCATCCGCTCCGACATACTGAAGCAGTTCTCGGAAAAGGAGCTGGACATCAGCATGTCTCACAATTGCATGGAAGTGATGACCAAGGAGATCAGCAAGGCCAAAGCCTGCGACATGATGATCCAGCGCTACAACAAGGACTACAACGTCGTCGGAATGCTATACGGCGGAG
>JASAMX010030620.1:0-17228 GCA_030248175.1 Microlaimidae sp. YZB2_3 | reverse complement strand
TGTTCTCGTTATGCTTTTTGGCATTATTTTGAATGGGATAATCGAACTTCAATTGAAAAACTAAGATAAATTGCCAATTTAAACTGCCCACATAGCGAAAAAATAAACTGCCCGCGTATAGCAGGACAAGGTAATAAAAGGTAATGAACGGGGAAATAAGGTAATAAACACTCCACGCGAAGCGCAAAAATATTTAGTCCTTTTATAACACTTAAAATTCTTACTTGGAGCGAATTTGGAGGAGTGTCCGGCTCTCCCCAAATTTAAGGGGGGGTGTCAGCAAAATCCGAAATTTCAAGTAGTCCCCCCATCCCCTCCTATTTACCACCTATGTCGGTTCCCACATTTAGCAGTATTTTTTTGATTTTAATTAATTTTTTTTAAAATTTTTTTACAATTTTGAAGAGTTATTTCTACATGATAAAAATGGTGCCTTGTAAAAAGTATTTGTTGCCTGTTCGCCAATTAGTCAAATTTTCGTCATTTGAATATCTCTCCAATCTTTTCTAGTGTTATAGTATAGTAATTAAAAGTGATATGTAGATGAAATGGTAATTTTGCTCTTTATTGCAATTGGTTTACTACTGAACGCTCTGCAATAGAAACTGTAAAGAAACCTTGAGCGTTTCTACTTCATTGTCGATAAATTTTAGTTTAATTTCAACTGCTAATTAAATGCGCACGCATATGCGCTTTTAGCACTATTTCATTAAATATGCTATTTTAAAGAAGGTGTCTAAATATTTATTTTCATCCATTCTTTCAAGCGATAGAAAGCGGTTTTTGCTAAAACAAAGATAGTGTGTGAATATCTAATCCTGCTTCTTGTAAAATAAACAGTGGTTGAAGGTGTCAGGACTTTTCTTTATCAATTTTTAATTCTTTTAATTTTAAATCTAGTTAAATTTTTAACGTACGATATGCGTTTATTTCTTGTAATATGTTGCGTAACAATTAGCTAAAACACAAGTATTTTAAAGTGTTATTATAAATGTTTTCGCATAGGATCTATATCATGAACGTGTTTACGTTTCTGCATAACAAAAAGGCATGATTTTCAAATTGATTTCGAAACTAAAAATAATTTCATCTTTATCTGTTAAGACATTACCAGGTTACACATAGTATGTTAGGTATTATATAAATTATTTACAACGTGCAGGTGTCAAAGACATAATTTTCTTTGGATTGCTGCCTGCTGGTACATTCGTATTTCTTTTTATTAATTGGTATTTCTTTGTACAGATTCCGCTTGTTTTAATAAATGATAAAATGATAACATCATTGAATACTCATTTTTAATTTTTTTTCTTTTTGGTAACCAAATAACATCAGATGAACAAAGGAGGCAGGTAGCATACATGGGCAAGTTGGGCCAGAGTAGAGGGGGGTTAAACCCCCAAATTCGGGGGGGGGGTTAAAATCCGAGAAACGCAAAATACCCATATCGTTTTTTTTTTCTGAAGTGCATTATTGACCCATATTGTTTTTGGATTTTGTAGGAAAAATAGGTAAAAAACGCTATTTTAGGTCAAAACGCCCTTTTTATTGCATTTTTAAGCTTTTTATTGCTTAAACATTCATTTATACCTCAAAACTGCAGTTTGGAGGCAGTTAGAAGTCATTTTAAAGACATGTTTTTCTTCACCGAGGGGGAGTTTTTGCAAAGGCGCCCCCCTAGGGGCCTCTGGTCAGACCTGTGCACCCCCCGCCTTTTGCCCCTCCCCCCGGCCCCTGCCCCTGCCCCCCCCCTGGCCTTTTTGCCCCCCCCCACGGTTTTCTGGTTTAGAAATAGTTCAAATTTCATTCAAAAAATGGTCAATTGGTAGAAAAAATGGTACCCGTGCTAACCCCCCCCGTTTTTTTGGAACCCCCGGGGTGGGTTCCCCGGGGTGAAACCTCCACACCCCCGGGATTTGCCGTCCCCCCCCCCTGCCTGAGCGGGCCTATATTTTCTTCATTTCCAAAATAGGGGGGGGGGTCAGCCTGTGCACGTCTAGAAATGCCCCCCCCCGTTTATTGATTTGCCTCCCCGTTTTCATTGCCTCCCCACCAAAAAATGAAAAAGTACCCTAAAATTATGACGTCATTTTTAACCTATGATGACGCCATCATCGCGAATTTTTTGCAGTTTTTAGCCTATTTCAATGTATTTTAAGCCATTTTAGACCTATTTTTACCTTATTTTCGCTTTTTTTGTCCCTTTTTTCCCTTTTCCCTTCTTTTTTCTCTTTTTTCTCTTTTTTTTCTCTTTTTTTTCTTTCCCCCCTGCTTGCCCCCCGTTTTATTGTCCCCGTTTGCAAAATTGCCCCCCCCCGTCTTGGCCGTGCCCTCCCCCCTGATAAACTACCGGCGAGGCGGCTTGCACAAGTCTGGGAGGTTATTGGGTTAACCATTTCTTACCCCCACTTCTGAGTGGGTCAAAGCGAGACCCCCTTCTTAGAATTTTGGGTGGGGGAGTAACCCCCCCGTGCCCATGGTAGGGTGGGGTTCACCCACCCCCTCCTAGCCTCGAAATATTGGGGGCCCCCGCTCCTTAGAAAAAAATCCAGGGCCACCCCCCTCCCCCCAAATTTTCGAATTTTTTACCACTGACCCCCCTCTAGATTTTGAAATCTGACCCCTGCCCCTCCCTTCTTGAGAAAATTTTAAGTACTTTTTAATTCTAAAGTTTAATTTTAAACACAAATTCATGTTTTTACACCCTTTTTATACCACAATATAGCTTTTTATTGAATAAAATATAGTATTATCTTACAAAAAAAACTATTATTAAACCTTTACTGGCTTTTACATTTAGATTTACAAAAGTATTTTGCTTCGGACATTGGACCTCACCTGACCCCCCTGCCCCTCTAGGTTTCAAAATCTTCCACCCCGGGTCGACCCCCCCTAGCTTTGGTGACCGTCTTCATCTATGCAAATAGGGTAACTGACTTAATTTCGGCCACCCCTTTTTATTTTTCTGAAAAAGTTTTTTCTGACTTTTTCAATCAAGCCAAAATTTGGCCTAAAAATCAAACAATAGCTATATTTGTTATTCCAGTGCAAAATTTGAATATTTCTGTTACACTTAAAAATCAGTGAGGGTTTAAACTTTTTTTAAAAAGTGGCCGAAGTTAAGGCGCGTGCCATTTATTTCGGCCACCTACAAAAAACTGGCCATAACTATTGCTTAAACTAACAATAAAAATTTCTAAAGGTTGCAAATTTATCCTTAGGTATTGTTCTTGGTACATATAACTAATTTTTCCCGTTTGCAAACTTTAATCGTTATTAGCAAGACTTCAAATAATAATGTCAAAACCTTAAAAACAAAAGTTTTAATAACACGTGTTTTTTGTTGAAAATTTTTTTGGTGAAAAAAACTATTTCAACATAAAATAGCTTTTGTTACAGCCAACAAACTTTAAAGAAAAGCATGGTAAAAATTTATTCCATTCCATTAAGTTTTTTTATATGTTTAACCCAAAAACAGCAAAAAAACAAAATCCGCCTTAATTTCGGCCACCTTTTAGGTTTTAAAAAAACCCAAAAACAAACGCCTAAAACACAAAAAAAAACAATTAGATAAAACAAAAGTTACGGTATTGGGGATTATTTTAAAAAATTATATTTAAAAACAATTTTTTTGAAGTTTTATTAAAGTTTTCAAATTTTAGTTAAAAATTTAGCAGCAAGTATTGATGAAGTTTGGTGAGCTCTTTAGCTCATTTTTATCGCGCAAAAAAATTTTTTTTTAAAATCCTATTGACAGAATGTTTTCAATGCTTTAATTAAAAGAATTTTAAAAAATTAAATAAATAATAATATAAAATATGTTCCTTTTTTCAAAATTGTAATTAAAATTTTTTACTAAACAAAAAAAAAAAAAATCAAGAAACTACAAAAAAAAAAAATTAAAACTGAAATTAAATTTTTATTTTTGTTCTAAAAAATTCGAATTTTATTAAATTTGAAACAATATAACTTAAAAAATAACCAAACGCGACAAACAAACATAAAGAAATTATTTTTTAAAAAAGTACAGTAAATACGCTTAATTTGAATAGGAAAAGAATGGCAGGTTTTTGAAGTCTCGGGGTGGCCGAAGTTACCGTAATTTGAAAATGCGCAGTTAGTATAATGCATTGGAATCTTCTTTCGAAGAAAACATAAAAACATGAACACTAACTATTTTGACCACTTAAAAGTCTTTAATTCAGGGTCATAATTTGTTCTCTCAATTCAAATTTGATGTAGTTTAAACACATGCCAAAATTCCAGAAAATCACAAAAATGTGGTTTTTTTAATGGAAATGTTGATAATGCCGAAACAAATGAATAAAAAACTTGGCGAAAACATTTTATTTAACATACATCCAGCTATTTCTGTTCTAGTCCTCTTGTGTTTTGAAAATAATTTAATTTTCTAACACCCTAAATTGGTGGCCGAAATTAAGGCGTGGCCGAAATTAAGTCAGTTACCCTAAGTGTTGATTTCAATTTGTAATTGTCTTATGTAGAACGAAATAATATTGTTTTAATCAGTTTGTAACATTCTTCGATTGCAGATTGTTTCAAGCCGGCGGGGGATAACGATCAATACGATAATATGGCCGGATATTCGGTCGAAGACGACAACATTCCGGGCCCTTTCGGAGGTGTGGTGGCTTAAATAATTTTAATATGTAATGTAACAACTCCCGTTGGGTTAATGGTTTAGAAACACGAGGCCTTCGTGGCTAAATATTAGAGTTTTAAGTCTTGTAACTAACGGGTCACGTAGGAATTTAAAAAGCTTAAAATAGCTAATTGTTTGGAATTATTTTTACCGAGAACTCGCTTCATTCGGTCTTGTATTTTTGTAAGGAAAAAAATTTAGATTTTAACTCTGTAAACAAACGTTTCCAATCATACATGGGCAAGTTGATCGGGAACTGGAGGAGGTTAAACCCGGATTTGGGGGGGGGTTAAAATCCGAGAAATTCATTTTACATAATATCGTGCATTTTTTGGAGTGCATTTTTTATTTTACCCATATCTTTTTTGATTTTTAAGAAAAATTAATAAAAAAACGCTAATTGTATGTCAAAAACTCTTTATTGCATTTTTGCGCTTTATTTTGCTTAAAACACTCATTTTCATCTCCAACTTAAGTTTGGAGGCAGTTAGAAGTTATTTTAAAGACATGGCATTTTCTTCTTTTTTCCAAAATTAGAGGGATGGGTTTTCTTCCCCCACTTTTGAAAAGGGGGTTAAACAAACCCACATACAGAATTTGGGGAAAGGGGTTAATCCCTCATGTCATGGATGATTCTGATGGCTTTAACTGTATATGCCTCGAAGTCTACTTCTTTTGCAGTTAAATAAATTGCATTATTATTTTTAGTAAAACTGGACGATAAAGAAGAGAGGTTAGATGTAACTTTGGTTATCAAAGGCGTAAAGAAACCGACATTTTTCGGACTCAAAAAACACACACTGGTGGATGTGAAATTCTACGAACAGTAAGATTGTATCTTGTTTAGAAATAATAAATTTTGAGCCTTATTTCAAAAAAATAGCGCATTTTGTAAAAATTTAAAGCAATTTATGGCATTGCAAGCTACTAACATAATTTACTTTAAAAAATAATGCATTGCAGATTATTATTTTAACAAAAATTAAAACCGGATAAAAAAGCCAGAAGAAGCTATCTAAAACATGAGACATAAAGTGAGCTTAACATAAAATTTATATAAAAAATTATCTTCAAAAATATTATGCAAAAAATGATGGGTAGTTACTGGAACAAAATTTATTTAGAATTTTTGTACAGAATTTCACAGAACGAGAGGGGGTCCATGTCCACTGCCAATTGTTTTGGTTAAAAATAAATTTTCATTTTTCCGAAACAAGATTAATTAATTGGGAATGCTAAAGGGGTTTTGTTGTTGGGATAGATAATAATATTAGGCTTGGATTTCGATTTTTAAAAAATGTTGATTATTTTTGGCTGGCAGATTTCATGGTAATGTTAAAAATATATAACGCCTCTAAATAGTTGAACCTTACAAATAATTTATTTTGAATGTGAGTTAAATTATTGCTTGTTTCAGGTCCCTACGCGTGTATGTAGAAATGAAAAAGTCAAATAAACCCCCAGAAAAGTGTCTCTACAAAGTCAAGCGTTTGCCGGGAAAAATCGACCCCATTCGCTCGTACGAGACTGTTAAGGCGTGTTTATATTTCATTTTAATCGTTGTGTTTTTTAAACTGTAATAAAAAAGTAATCCCTCTAGTTTAATAAAGGGGTTAAAAAAACACTAACCTTGTAAATTTAAATGTAACTTCGAAGCCGCTCTTTCTGACTGTTGACTTTGTTCATCTTCTGAAAATTTTTTAGGTTCAAAGTAGTAGTTTTATTTAGCAATTCGAAAAATTAAAAATCTATTAAAAAGTTGTTGACTTTAGATTAACGATTTTTACAAATTTTCTTTAAAATCGAAAAATAATATGATATGCTTTTGTTAGATTTTAGCCCTTGATTTTAGTCTATACATCAGCTAGTTGGTTTTGATTGCGAGCGGGTTTTAAAATCACCACATTTTTGGTGTGCATTTTACTTGTGAGTATAATTTTTCCATTTTATTGAAAAAAGTAAAAACGACGCTAATTTGAGGTTAATAAACGATTTTTCAAAAAAATATTTTTGCTGTTTTTGGGTGTTAAAACTTAAAATTAGTAAGTGTTTTTAAAATTATATTAAAGACTTTTTGGGTTTTTTTTTTTGAAAAATGTTAGGGAACGGGTACTGCCCGGACTCTGGAGTAGAGAAAATAAATGTTTTGTTTTTCCGATTTAGACAATTTGGGAGGTTGGCCTCCCAACCCAACCCCAACCCACCCCCATGCATAGGTCAGCGGGGTAAGAGGAATTTGAAGGGGTCGTATACCTCTTTCTTACCTTAAAGCAATGCCATTTTCCCCTTCCAAAAATCGGGGCTATCTCGGACGCGTCCAATTAAAACTTTAGTTCCCCACCCCGAATACTAAAAATGTTAGGGGAGATAATTCCTCTTAAATTTTTTTCCCGGTTCACGACCCAAATTTTTTTAAAGAAAAATTTTTTTCCAGAAAGAAAATTGTCTGTAGAAGACGCATTGTTCTATTTATGCCTTGTTTTACCTGTTTTTATCAAAATTGCCTTAATTTTGTTTTTGCCATTTAACCTGTTTTTGATTGGTTGTGAACACACCTCCCTTTATTTTTTTGAAACCCCACTTGCTTTAAGTCATTCTCCTCCCTCGTCTCCTTCCTGTTTGTTCCTCGTCATTGATTTATAAAATTTAGCCCCTTCCGTGCCCTAATGCTAAACACACCCGAGCAGTTCACAGATCCACTATTACATATATCGTCGTTACTCTGCTGACACAATGAGTCAGATGCCTTGCAAAAAATACTTGTAACTGTTACTCCTTTTATACCTTAACACGCAATTAATATAAACAAAATAAGTCAGATTCACGTTGATTTTATACTAATTGTGACTCTTTGTGTCAAATTGACGATATATTGTTCGGAAAAATGCAAGGATAAAAAATTAAAGTATAACCACGCCTTTGCTCTCCGGCAGGATAACCAAGTCGTGCTGACTTTGGAAAAAACTGAGCCGGGCAGTTGGAATAACATTTTGGAATCTGAGGGTTTGGAAACAGCGGAAGCGGAAAATGGCGATTCCTGAAATTTCCGAATTAAAAATATCATCTATTATTATTCCAAATCAGTCTATGGGTGATTTAAACTAGTGATGAATAGCGTGGATATGTAATCAATTGATGGAACAGTTTACATCTAGGTTATTTTTCGTTGAACGATAGCTGACAATGAAAATAGAAGTGCAGCAATTATGGATGCAAAATTTGGATTAGTTAAACACTTAGTCCAATGCGTAGCCATCCAGAGGAAACAAGGGAATTATATTTTATGTTCTCTCCCTTCTCTGTCGTTTTAACTCATCGGATACCTAATGGAATAATATATGGATTTTGAGATGCTCTGAGAAACTTTTCTGTTTCTGTTTCCTCGAATAACTGTTGGAACAGCTGGAAATTAATTTTTCTGAAAAAACTGTTTAAAAATAATAACTACGCAAGTGGTAGTGTCACACTTATTTAGCGTATAAATAACGAAGAACGTCACTAATTTTCAGGGGGTAGGATAAAATTGGGGCTTTGCTCCGGATTTGGACCGAGAGAGAAGTGATAAATAACATTTGTAATAAAATAGTATTCTGGGGGTTTTTTGCAAACTTGGAGGGGATGTAGTTTTAAAAAAAACTTTTTGATTTACTACTAATACATTTTTAGGGGGAGAGGGCACATAGGTGGGCAGGGGAGGGGGTTGGGGGATTATACCTCCCCAAATTTCTGATTATAGTCATAGATGAACACGGTCAAAAAGCTAGAGGGGGGTGTTTACCCCGGGTAAATGACATTTTAAAATCTAGGAGGGGGATCCTAGGGGGGTCGAACTCCCCTAGTTTTCTAGGGGGGTCGACCTAGCACCCAGGGTGGAAGATTTCGAAACCCAGAGGGGGGTTAGGTGGGGTCCAATTTCCGAAGCAAAATACTTTTAAACCATTAAAGGTTTAATAATAGTTTTTTTTATAAGATAATACTACTTTTTATTGAATAAAAAGCGATATTCAGGTATAAAAAGGGTGTAAAAACATGAATTTGTGTAAAAAAATTCACGTTTTGGAAGAAAATTTAGTATAAAAAAAGTACTTAAAATATTTTCGAGAGGGGAGGGGGGGGTCAGATTTCAAAATCTAGAGGGGGGTCAGGAGTAAAAAATTCAAAAATTTGGGGGGAGGGAGGGCCCCCCTGGATTTTTTTCTAGGGGGGCCCCAAAATTTCGAGGCTAGAGGGGGGGTGGACCCCACCCTAACCCCCCTTGTTCATCTATGATTATAGCCGACACCCCGCCTACAATTTTGAGGTACCTCAGACACCCCCCTAAATTTGGGGGGTCCCAGAACTATAAACCTTAAAAATGGGGTATATAAGGTGTACCTAAAAAAATTTTTGAGACACCTCCCAAAATTTTGGGGGTCGGGTATACCCCCCAAAATCCGGGAGGCTGCCTGCCCACTTATGGGAGGGAAGCAAGTTATGTATATAAACAACCACCCTCGCGCTTCGCCTGCCTCCTGAAATTTTTTTGAAACGGTCTATTCCCCCGCTAAAGTTTGAGGTACGGGCACCTCAACTTCAGTGTTTAAATAAATACCCCCTGTCAAATTCGGAGAGTTATTCCGAAAATTTTTAGAACAAATATCCCATAAATGTTATCGAGAGTAATATAAATAGTTTCAAAGGCGTGTTCAGGTACCGGTACCATACCCTCAAATTTTAAAAGGGTGTGTGTCAAGTTTCCGAATTTTTTTGTGTAAACAGCTTCACCTTTTAGTCTCCCCGCTCCCCCTCCTTCTGCCCACTTATATTTAGACAACTCCTTTTCCTTAAATTTTCGGTAGCTTCTTCATGCGTTATAGAAAGAAACCCCCTATTGTCCGTAAGGAAAAATCTCAAAACTACTCAAACCTTCCCCCACCCCACCCCCTTCCACTCCACCCTAAAAAGATTTCAAAATATACCGCCCAGGTCATACATGGGCACGGGGGGGGGTTGGGGGGGGGTTTAACCCCCCCCCCAAATTCTGAGAAGTGGGGTTTAACCCCCCCCCCCCACACAACTGGGGGGGAGAAGAGTTAACCCCCCCCCCCAATTTTGGAAAAATGAAGAAAAAAAATGTCTTAAAATGACTTCTAACTGCCTCCAAACTTTAGTTTGTTAAGGTCAAAATGAAATGTTTAAGCGAATAAAAGCTCAAAAATGCAATAAAAAGGGCTTTTTGACCTAAAATTAGCGTTTTTTATCCTAGTTTTCCTTAAAAATCTAAAAACTATATGGTTAAATTGCACTCCACAAAAAAAACGATTTGGGTATTTTGCGTTTCTCGGATTTTAACCCCCCCCCCCTAATTTGGGGTTTAACCCCCCCCCACTCCGGACCAACTTGCCCATGTATGGCCCAGGTCTAGAATTCCTTTTTCACTAATTTTGAACGCTTTCGGTAGGCATAATTTTAATGGGTTTGAGAGTGTAGTCCCTCTCAAAAATCTAGAATCTGCCCTATTGTGGTTGTGAAACCTCGAATTTTGGAAGAGTGTCGACACTCGAGTTTTGGGGATTTATTTCCCTCCTGTACTGTTGAGTTTCCGTTTATGATCGGTGGATGGTAGTAATGTTTCTACCCTTCAATATCATGCTCCGAAGTTCCGGCCATTTATATCCGGGGGAGCTCTGGAGCTCCGCTCCGCGTACGCCCCTTAACTGAGTAATTTTAGGCTTATTGCTTATTTAAGCTTAAAATTCATTTAAAATTACTATATTTGCATTTTTAAGGCTATTTTTACCGTTTCAAATAAGTTTTGGAAAAAATAAATTTACAAAAAAATTTTGAAAAATATCACTTTTTTATTGATAAAATTAATATAAGAATGCAGCAGAGCTCGGAGCTTCGGAAAACATCACTAGTAGATGGTCTGGCCTGTAGGGCGATTCGAGCAAAATCCGACTGCCGTTCTTTGTTGTGTTTTTTTGGCTTTCTGCATGTCGGAATTTCACAGCTTGCAAAATTGTTTTTGCAAATATATATATATATATACGGGTATATTATTATTATTTTTAATTTTTGTACGTTTGTTGTATTTAAAATTATTTAGTAATGTTGCTGAACAAATTAATAATTTTTTTGGAGGAATTGTTTATAACAACAAAGTAAAGGCAATCCGCTTACGCACAATATTTATTCTCGCATCTTTAATGGCAGCTGTTTAGGTGGGCACTGGAATACCTCGCCGATTTTTGGAGATATATACCTATCTAAAAAAAGAGTACGGCAACCGGAAGAGACCAAAAACTTTCAGCGGTATCCCCAAAAACCTCGTTCTTACCGTTTTGAGTAGCGGTGTTCCTACCATAGATGAACAGGGGCGGAGGGTAGGGTGGGGTCCACCCCCCTAGCTTCGAAATCTTGCTTCCCCCTAGAAAAAAATCCAGAGGTCCTCCATCCCCGCAAATTTTTGAATTTTTTACCCCTGACTCTCCTCTAGATTTTGAAATCTGACCCCCGCCCCTCCCCTCTCAAGCAAATTTTAAGTACTTTTTTTACTAAATTTTCTTCGAAAAACGTGAATTTTTAACACAAATTAATGTTTTTACGCTCTTTTTATATCTGAATATCGTTTTTTATTCAATAAAATGTAGTATTATCTTATAAAAACAAACTATTAGCAAACCCTTAGGGCTGGTTCATACTTATGACAAAACGTCCTTTGGACAAGCCAAAACGTCTTTTGGACTTTTGCCTTTGGACGATGTATGAACGCTACTTAAAATTAGTCCTTTGGACAAAGTCCAAAGAACAAAATTCAAAGGGAAAAGTCCAAAGGACAAAAGTATGAATACGTTGTCCTTTGGATTTTGTCCTTTGGACTTTTTCCTTTGGACTTTTCCTTTTGGACTTTTCCCTTTGGATTTTGTCCTTTGGACAAAGTCCAGGACGTTTTGTCATAAGTATGAACCAGCCCTTAGTGGTTTAAAACTATTTTGCTTCGGACCATGGACCCCACCTGACCCCCCTCTAGATTTCAAAATCTTCCACCTCGGGTCGACCCCACCCCCTAAAAAGCTAGAGGGTTCGACCCCCCAGCTTTCTTTGAAATTTCTTTGAAATGTCATTTACACGGGGTAAACACCCCCTAGCTTCGGTGACCGTGTTCATCTATGGTTCCTACCCACCAATATCATACCCCTGAGTTCTGGCCATTTAAAACGGAGGCAGCTGCAGAACTCCGCCTTTTAGTTGAACAATATTAAAGCTTATTGTAGCTATATATAATTATTTTCACGTTTTTTTGGACTGTTTTTATCGTTTTTAAACTAGTTTTATCGTTTTCAATAGTCTTTTTGAGAAACTTTTAGTTAAAAAAATTGATTAGCCTATTTCAATGCATTTTAAGCTATTTTAGATGTATTCTTTTTTCTCTTTTTTTCTTACCCCCTGCGGGCCCCCCGTTTTAAGTTGCCCCCCCGTGCTCCCCGTTTTGAAATTGCCCCCCCCTCCCGTTTAAACACCCCGGGGGGGGGGGGGGGCCGGGCACAGATCTGAAAATAGGGCGGAGTTCCGGGGGTTGCTCCGGAGACCCTAAAAGCTGAGCTCCGGGGAACATCACTCACTAATTACCATACTTTTTTGGAAATTATATGAAAATAAGAATATAATAATTTGCCCTGTGAAGTTTTTGTTTGAGAAATTGCATAACTATATTTATCTATTGTATATTTGATGTTCTTATGTTATATTGATAATTATTGTGAGATAATCTTGCCAAAGATAATCTTGTTTTTTATGTCGTCATGTGATGTTTTTGACAAAATTCTCTTGTATTGATATCTATTTTTGTAGTGTTGCTTAGTAAATTTGCAATAATTAAATAAACAAATTTATTACACTACAGTAGACATTTAATATAAACTAGAATTATTTAAATTATACGAAAAATATATGACCCTGTTTTTCCGTAAATGGCTTGGAGCCCTGCTCGCGATGTGTCCCACCCTTTCTAAAGATCACTTTCACCCCGGTTTTATACTCTGAGATGCCATTGGCATAATGCTTTAAAAATTTTTTTATTTATTTTTTGCTAAAATAAAAAGTTTTTTTCATTAACTTTTGCCCAAATGTAGTAAAACAACTAAACTTAATTTCTGGTCAAGTATAGATTTAAATAAGATTTTTTTAAACCACCTGGGTTTTATCATCTGCTATTGTCCAGCCGACCAGGACTTTTCGCCCGGGTTTTTTTCTCTCCCTACAAAAGTGCTGTTTTTTTACAACAAAGAATGTGTTTGTGACAGTAAATTTTCATAACCCTATTTTTAAAATTTTTTTAACAAAATCAGTTGGATTTTTTAACAAAGTTTTTTAAATCAGTCAGTAATTTAAGTGTTTTTAGGTCTAATATTGAATTTTACAGACCTGTGCTCCCCCCGGGGTTTTATTGGGGGGGGGCAATTCCAGACGGGGGGCACGGGAGGGGGCAACTTTTTTCAAACGGGGGGGCAAGCAGGGGAGAAAGAAAAAAAGAGGAAAAGAAAACAAAAAAAGAGAAAAAAGGGAAAAGGGAAAAAAGAGACAAAAAAAGGGGAAAAAAGGTAAAAATACGTCTAAAATGGCTTAGAATACATTGAAATAGGCTAAAAACTGCAAAAAATT
This sequence comes from Microlaimidae sp. YZB2_3, assembly GCA_030248175.1. Classification (NCBI taxonomy): domain Eukaryota; kingdom Metazoa; phylum Nematoda; class Chromadorea; order Desmodorida; family Microlaimidae; species Microlaimidae sp. YZB2_3. Next base: position 3,922 of record JASAMX010030620.1, on the reverse strand, counting down.
CACGATGATGGCGTCATAATAGGTCAAAAATTGCGTCATAATTTTAGGGTACTTTTTCATTTTTCGGCGGGGGGGGGCAAATCCTGCAATAAAGCGGAGGGGGGGCATTTTTAGACCGTGCACAAGTCTGAATTTTATATACTAAAACAGCCTATTTAGGCCTAAAAAGTATATAAACACTGTTTTCTACTAAACAAACTAATTTTGATAGTAAATAAAAAAGGTACAAGTCCCGTACCAATTATTGATTTGACTGATCGAAAAGTAAAATACACATGTGAAACATCCTTACCCAAATTGAACTCATAGACCTTAATTTTGAGATTATTTTTTTCATTCAAGTCTTCTGGAAAAAGTTATGAGCCTATTAAAACCCAAAAATTGCCTATTTTTATGTACGGTATTTTTTGTATGTAAAGAAAAAAATTTTGTTACATAACAAAACAAACTAAAAATTATATTTTTATATTGCTAAAAGTTTAAATAAGCTAAAAATATTTAAAAAAATTAAAATTTGTTGGTCACATGGGCCCCCAAAAACATGGACAGCAATTTATTATTTGGTTTTAAAAGCTAATTTAAGCTTATTTTTGCTAATATTAGTTATTCTAAGCAGGGACGTAACCGCGGGGGGGGACCCACCTGTCCACCCCCAAAACGGTCGGACAGGGGAAAACATAAGGATAGTGGTTGGGTGAGGAAAAACTCCTTTGGGCTTTGTCCAAAGGACTAAGTCCAAAGGACAAAATTCAAAGAACAACGTGTTTATACTTTTTGTCCTTTAGACTTTTCCCTTTGAAGTTTGTCGTTTGGACTTTGTCCAAAGGACAAATTCTAAGTAGCTTTCATACTTAGTCCAAAGGAAAAAGTCCAAAGGAGATTTTGGCTTGTCCAAAAGACGTTTTGGCTTGTTCAAAGGACGTTTTGGCTTTTCTAAAATTTGCCCTTTGGACTTTGTAAAAAGGACGTTTTGTCATAAGTAAGAACCAGCCTTAATTATAATTTTTGCAATGAATCAAAACAAAAAATATTATTTGTAAATATTTAAACCGTAGTTGTTTCCTACTTTTTTCAACTCATTTGAATTTTTATCGTTGGGCTATTTTAAAATTTTATAATGCTCTATAATTACAATAAATAATAAAATACATTTTTTATGCAAGTAAAAAAATAATTTTTGTTCTGTATTTCAACTGGTATTTTATTGAACGCTGTGAAGTGAAAACTGTCCGGAGGGGCCTTAAAAGTAAGTAAAAAGTCTATCACAGCTCTTATTTGATTGCTTTAACAAAAAATACACGAAAATAATGTTTTCAATTTCTAATTGTTAAACTGTGTTAAGTTTTTAACATATGTGTAACATTTTTCCTATGTAACTTTTAGAATTATCTAAACATTTGTACGCAAAAAACCATAGTTATTTATTAATGTTATAAGGCTGGCGACAAAAAGGCATGTGTTGTTTGCTCTGTAATCTCGTGTCCTAATAACTGATTTCCTTGTGCCCTGGTCTAGGCTTGGACATGCGGGTCTACATAGGCACGGACGTGTGGCTCTAGGTCTGGACATACGGGTTTAGGCCTGTACATGCTAGTCTAGGCCCGGACATGCGGGTCTAGACCCGAACATGCAGGTCTAGGCCCAGACATACAGGTCTAGGCCCAAACATGCGGGTTTAATTGGATTTTATGATGCACACTGCTACAGACCGCTGTGAAATACCTTTATTAGATTATCCACCTTTGATAATATATAATTTTTAAACACAAATCCAAAAATAATCATATTATTTATCATATCAACCACGGCTTTAAAAGTGATTTAGCCAAATATTTCTGTGGCTTGGGTAGCTCAGTGGCGGAGCGTTCCCACGGTGAGGGAAGGGTCGCTGGTTCAAACCCAGCTCTAAGCCCCAATTTTTGGTTTGGGGATTTTAGAGCCGAGGGACTTAAGAGCCAGGACTTAAGAGCCGGACCTGGGGACTTTAAAGCCGCAGCAGGGACTTTAGAGCCGAAATGAAAAGTGCGTTTGCAAACAATATAAAAGTAATATTAAAACATTTACATAACAAATGGAGCTAATTATGCAATGCAGTAATCATTATGCGGGATAAATATGTTTCGGGTTTTCTATTGTATATACAGAAGATGACAAGAATAAGGATTTGGCGGGAGAATGGTGGCGCCGTCTGGTAGTCGGGCTTCCAGACATTTTTTTTCGCCAAAGTGAGTGGGCGGGGTGTCTAGTGGAAAAACCTTACAAAGATTTTTAGCTTAGAAAGAGCTTTAGAAAGATTTTTTCTTAATCTAAGCCTAAGCAAAACCTAAGCCGAAGCAAAACCTAAGCCTAAGCAAAACCTAAGCTTGAACCTAAGCCTAAGCAAAAGACTGAGCCTAAGCAAAAGTCTAAACCCAAGCGACACCTAAACCTTAGCCTAAAAAGCAAAACCTGAGAGGTGAATAAAGTTAGCCTCTCGAGCCAGGTTTAAGAGTTCGGCTCTAAAGTCCCTTAATTTTTTATGAATTTTCTGAACACAAAACTTACGTTACGGCGCCAAAGTCCCTCCAATACAGCTCTAAAGTCTCACACTGCGGCTCTAAGGACCCTCGGCTCTAAAGTCCCCTTGCTCCGGCTCTAAAGTCTCGTTACCCAATTTTTCAATTTAATTGGAAAAGTGGGTCTTAAAGCAAAGTCTACAGTAATATTTTCTAAATAATAAATTTACTAAATCAAAAGCCGCACCAAAAATTTTATATCATAGTATATAAATATTTAAACTATTTTTGTTAATGATTGTAAAGTTCTTACATTTCAGGTTTTTCCTCCTCATCTTCAGCAATTTCAGTTAAGTTCAAAAGATTGTTTTGCTGAGTCTCTAAAACAAAAGGTGTAGGTTTGTATTAATAATAGAATTTTAATTTTTTGTTTCTTCAAATTAATCCGTTTAAATCAGAAATCAAAAACTTTAGAGTGGTTAAATATGACTCTCTTTTCCCAGATTTAAAGATTCTTTTGCAGTTCACTTAGTTTTTTTACTCATAATTGCTAAATATTTAATGGTCATCTCATGGTCCCATATATTTTTACGTCAGCTAGACGTTATCTGTTTAGTAATAAATTTTTGTGTTTAATTTATGTTCACTATAAATTTTTAGAGATGCATACAGATCAACAACAGCTACGCCCATTACCTAAAAGTGATTTTGTCAAGATAATTCTGTCGACATAATTCCGCGAGATCTTTATGAAATTAGCAAAAAAATTAATTATGATAAAACTAAGAAAAATTATTGAAAAATAAGTAATTATTTAGCAATTAAAATCTAGCCATATAATAACTTTTTTTATTTGAATTTAATTCATTTTACGTCAAAATATTAAGTCATCTTGGTCATTGCTAATTGGCTGGAGATATACACTTAAGTTACGCGCAATTTGACCATAGAAGAGTTGTATAAAGAAAATATTTTGAGATTTCATGGTCAATTAACACAGCTTCATGGTCAATTTACACTTTATGGTTAATTTATTGCATTATCAATTTATATAATGAATACAACCGCAACAATTACTTGAAATCAATCAATAACAGATTCTGAAAAGGATTTCAGTTAAAATTTTGCATACGTTATTGTGCTCTTCTTGCAGAAAGTGCGTCACACAAAGTACGTCAGTTTGTCAATAAAAATAATAAAAAAAACAACTTACGATTTGCGTCTAGTATACATACACAGTTGCAATAAGAAACAAGAAACTATTAGTAATGCAGAAACCACCTTTTTTTATATAATTTTTGAATTTAATTTTTAAATATGTAGTTTTAATTGATAAACTCAGAGTTTTTGGGTTATTTACTCAAGAAAACAAAGCTATAAATGGTAAAACAGCTTTAATTGATCGACGTTTCGAAGCTTCTTGTGCT
>JASAMX010030619.1:0-15205 GCA_030248175.1 Microlaimidae sp. YZB2_3 | reverse complement strand
ATTATTTTGACAAAAATATATTTACCATTTTTGCTAAAAAACTAAACTATAAACGCTTATAAGCTTGTATACACCACGCGAAAAATATTAATGGTACATTTTTTATCATTTTACATCATTTCTTACTGACATAAAATATTAATGCAACATTATTGCGCAACATTAGCATTTACTAGCATTAGCATAGTTAAATCTTACTCTTTTTTTTAAACCTAAAAATTTTGTTACAATTTTTTTACGGGGTTAAAACCTAAAATACCTTTAGCCGAAAGTCAGTCTGTATTTGAGCTTTGGATGACATGCAAGTTTCACAAAATCTGTTTGCCTGAAAACTTTCGAACATTCCAAAAATTGAATGCCGAGCTAACTTGTCACCTGTGACTGCCACCAGGGTTGCAAAAATTGTTTCGCCATTCGATAGCTCAAAACCGTTGATTTCCAATTGCCTAATATCGTCTGCGAAACGGTTAAGCACTGATGAAAATCCATACTTTTTTATATCCGACGTAAACGCAAGGACTAACAGGTGAATATTCTGCATACTCAAATTATATAAAGCAGGCAGGTTTTTAATTATAAAATAGAAAGCAGCAAGTTTGTGTACACCAGCCTAGGGTGCCAAAGGAATCGTGATTTCCAGATCATCAAAATATAATTAAAGTAGAATTACAGTTTTTGTATTATCAAAAAACAGTTTATTATTGCGAGCGGCTGCTCCATCCAATCATTCCACTAACAATTTATCAGTTCTCGGTTTGGAGCTTTTAATAGCATTTAAAATCCCTTCGTCTGAAAGTATGGCTTTTAAAGACGATTTTAAAGGAACATATTGCCACGTTTCAGGAGAAATCTTTGTTAAACCTCCAGAACCGTCGCGTTTTCTAACAATTTGCGGTTCAGAAAAACAGATCATTAACGATTTGTGTTTAACAAAATAGTCCAATCGTTGAAAGTATAGGTCTTGCTTGTAAGTGTTTGATAGAAATTCTTGAGGACGAGCAGCTTTTGAAAAATCCTGCAAGACACTGGTGTTGCAATCTAAAATTAAAGCAAATAAACTGGGATTTAAAAGTGCAGTATAATAATTCATGGTGTATTTTTTATTGATTTTTAATTAAGACATACTAATTGATTTGTTATGTCACACTGATAAAAAAAATTGTATTACATCAGAAATTAATTCTTAACGGTTTATGACTTATAAACACCTTTTGGTTATTTCAAATGTTTTTTTATGCACCACTTTTTAAGATAAATCATTTCTACTGAACGAATATAAAAAAACTTGACAGAAAGAACTCTACAGGGTACCAAAAAGCTTAAGTTTTAAATTTTGTCCAACTTTGAAATGTATTAAATAAATAGCGCCATTTTAAACAAATGTTTTATACTTGTTTTTACAGTTGGTGGGGTTTTTTTGTTGGTTATTATTCTAGGATAACCAATTAGCTAGTGGCAGTTTTACTTTTAAAAAAAGCAAACTATGTATAAAAAATCGTTTCGTCGTATTAAATTTTAATTTTTTGGATTTTAAAAAGAAGTTGTAAAAAACACATATACCAAACACCAATCATCATTTATGATTTATTGGTGTTTTTTTTTTTTTGCAAGATGCATTTAATACTTCGGATTTAAACCAAATTATAAACTTAATTTCTTTAGTATACCAGCGTGTTTCTGTAATATTTTATTAATATCCGTTCACTAGAAATAATTTATTTTGAAAAGTGGTGTGTAAAAAAAACTTCGAAATAACCAACCGTTATTCTTGTTAATATTTCGTCAATTGTTAAGAACTAATTTTTGGTGTAATAGAATTGTTGTCTCAGTGCGACCTGACAAGTAAATTACTATTACTTAGAAAGCAATAAAAAATACACCATGAATTCGTTACCGCACCTTCACGATGTTCAAGAGCTCTCTCAACAAAATTATTATTAATTAATTTCATTTCAAAAATAAAAAAAACAAATAAATTTTTAAACCGTGGTAAATTATAAAAAAGTTTGGGCGTCTTTCGCGAGGTTATAGTTTTTCTTTAATAAGTTCCTTCAAAATTTTGTCAATGGATTTGAACAAGATAAACGAGCTTACCAACAAGTGTCAATTCATTATTCTTCGATTTTTGAAGCAACCGATGCGATAGTGGTTGCATTTATTAATTAATCTTTTATCTGTTCTGGAAAATTCTTAGTAAAAAAGCCATTTTTTAACTTAAATCTTTTTTTTAAACAGAAAAATTTTACTATTAATGATATTATTTTGTCAAAAAGCTGAGTTTGTACAATTTCCGTGTTTTAATTACTTTTTGGTTAACACAAAGTAGACGACCGGTGCGCGAAACTTTGAATAGTCTCGGCAATTTGGGGCATGAATGACCTAATAAATAGTTGCAAACGCATTATCTATTTTAAACTAAATTAAATATAAAAAGTTTTTTAATTAAAAAAATTATTAATCTAAGAAAAATTTTTAAGTTAACAAACTTAAAGATTTATAATTTGCATATTTTTTGCAATTAGAAAATCATTATCGATATATATGCATATATATATATATTTTTAAAATAAAAATAAAATTGGGTGCTGACTGAGTTTTAGATTTTAACGAGAATACGGCTGGCTTTTTTCAGTTAAAAAGGGGAACGTTTTTATTTACTATTTTTAATAAATGACGTCATTATTGTTCCGATTATACATCGCCCTATATTTAAATAAAAAATACCAACCTGGATTAATTTCTTGCACATAATTTAGAGTTTCTTCTAGAAGATTTCCAACAACTGCCTCTGTTAATTCGTTCGACAGTTCAATAGCTTTGTTAACAATTGTTAGGGTCGAAGAAGAATGACATCTGAGCGAGGCCACCATTTTTAAACCAACATTCTTTACAGTTTTGGGAACAATTTTTGTTTCCTTGTTTATGAACTCCTCTGAGCGCTCTGTTTCTTCAGCTTCATTGTCCAAAAAGTCTGATAATTGCAAAGTTGAAGATTCCATTTTAGCTCCTTCCAAATGGTTTCGTTCAATATGCCTCATCCAAACATAAATGTTCATAAATCGTTTTTTACAGTTGTTTTGTCCACATTTTAACGGATAATTATTCTTTGTAGAGTGAAAAATTTTAACATGATTTCGTAATAATTTGATTGATAATATGTTAGTTTTACAGCACAACGGACAGGAAAGCATTTTAGCACAACGGACAGGAAAGCATTTTTTTGTTTTTGACTCGCAAAGATAATATTGAGTTTTTTCCCTATCCAGTCAACTAGACAGTTTACGAATTTCACTTCGTAATGTTTATTTACAAATTTCACTTTGTAAAAATTTACAATTTTTGGATTCGTAGTTTTAAATAACAAAAAAATTCGTTGAATTTCGTGTTAACGAATAATCAACCAAATTTAACAAACTATATGGTTTAAATTCGCCTACGAAGTGAAATCGTATAGGAAAACTACGAACCCTGTTTAGAGAGTATTAAGAAATTTTTTATTAAGTCTTTAATCAAATTAATATTATTTTTTTGTATTACTAAGTGTCTGCCAGTTACAAATATACTTTTATTTTCTCATGGTAACAACCAATTTTTTATAATAACCGTTCAAATACCCATAAAATTTTAGTTGTGAAAAAATTCACATTTTTGAAAAACAATTTATTTTAATAAAAATCAATTATATTACAAATTTGTTTGATTTTTAGGTTTTGCTTAAGCTTAGGAACAATAAATCGGTGAAAAACTAAGTTTAAATTAGCGTTTAAAGCCAAAAAATTTTGTTGTCCATGTTTTTTGGTGGTCTATGTAACTTTTGAATTTTTTTTGAAAATTTTTAAGTTCTTCAGACTTCTAGCATTGTTAAAACATACTTTTCAATTTAATTTGTTTGTTTACAATTTTTTTATTAACATCATAAATTGAATATGCTGAAAAAGGTCATTTTTGGGTATAAATTAGTTCATAACTCTTTTTGATAAGGCTCAATCTTAAAATTAACCATCAAAACAAAGTCTGCGTGACCGATTTAGTGTACAAAGATGTTTTATATGTGTATTTTACTTTAGAATCGGTCAAATTGAATTTTGGGACGCGTATGGGAATCGTACCAAGAGTGTCTCCCATTGCCTCCTAAGCTGTTATGCTTCCCTTATCTTCTAAATTTTTTAAAAAATTGTTTGTACCTTCAGTAGTTTTTTTTAAATTTTGAACTTATTGAAAAATTTAATTGGGTATTAGTGCTTGGTTAAAAAGTGTTTTAATGTTAAATTATAATCTACAAAGTGACTGCCAAGCCTGCCATTTCCCCGTAGCCTAAGCCATACATCACATGGGAAAGTTGGTCTAAAGTAACGGAGGAAGGGGGGAGGGTTTAACCCATACATGGGCAGGGGGAGAGGGGTTGGGGGGGTTAACCCCCCAAATTCTGAGAAAGGGGGTTTAAGAAAAGGTTAACCCCCCAATTTTGGAAAAACGAAGAAAAATTGTCTTAAAGATGATTTCTAACTGCCTCCATACTTAATTTTTATGGTCAAAATGAATGTTTTAAACAGTAAAAAGCTCAAAAATGCAATAAAAGGCCTTTTTGACCTAAAATTAGCGTTTTTTACCTATTTCTTCTTTGAAATCGAAATACGATATGGGTAAAATGCACTCTAGGGGTCTGTTTCATAAAATACTGGTCTTCGTAAATTACAAGTCTATCAATAACTTTTTTTATTCTGAACCATTTGCGGTAAAATTTGAAATGAAAAAAGATTATATGCCATGTGCAAACTATTTAAAATTTCATGTACATAGCTGTTGTGTGTTTAAAGTTATTCCAGTTTTAAACTTTGGCCACTTGTAATTTTTCACAAGTTCCCAAAAGAAAAATTTACCCTACTCCGAGTAGGGTAAAATTTACTTTACGATTTCATTTGATTTTTTTACAAGTTTGTAAAAAAACTTGAATACAAGTGAAATTACAAGTGAAAAATACAAGTAAAAAATACAAGTAAAAATACCATTGTAAATTTGAATTATTTTTTTTGATGGTTTGTGGAGGTATAATAAAAAATCTATATATAAAAAAATATAAAAAATCTATATAAAAATTAAATATATTATTATTTATATTACTAATATTAAATTATATATTAAAAAATCTATATAAAAACACATATAAAAACATCTTTTTATTTGTTTAAAAATTTACAAGTCAGTAATTTTAAAAACTTGTATTTTTCTCCATTTTACAAACTTGTAAAATTTACCAGTATTTTATGAAACAGGCCCCAGACAAAAAACAATATGGGTATTTCCCATATTTTGCATTTCTTGGATTTTAACCCCCCTAATTTGGGGCTTAACCCTCCCACTCCGGACCAACTTGCCCATGTATGGTTTAACCCAGCACCTTTACCAGACCTGTGCACGGTTTGAAAATGTTCCCGCTTTATTGGAGGATTTGCCTCCTCCCGTTTTATTGCCCCCCCCCCGCGGAAAAATGAAAAAGTACCCAAAAATTATGACGCCATTTTTTACCTATTGTGACGCCATCATTGCGAATTTTTTGCAGTTTTTAGCCTATTTCAATGCATTTTAAGCCATTTTAGACTTATTTTTACCTTATTTTTGCTTTTTTTGTCCCCTTTTTCCCTTTTCCCTTCTTTTTTCTTTTGTTAAGCTCCCTTCTTTTTTCTCTTCTCTTTTTCTCTTTTTGCTTTAAGGTAAGCCTCTGCTACAGAATTTTGATATGAATTGATCGATTTTTTAAATTTAAAATATTTTGCACAACAGATTTGCTCAATGATTATGCAAAAGCTGCGTAAACTTTGTAACAGCTCCAAAAAATGTGAATTATTTCCAGGTGTATGCAGTTTCCAGCCCTGACAAAACTTTGGGACGTGTATTCCAGAACTGGATAACAACTACCGTTGCGAATGCCACCCCCGCTTTCAGGGAGTCAATTGCGAGTTAGACTTAAGTCCCTGCACCAGCAGTCCTTGCGTCAAAGGATCCACCTGCAACAACCTCTACAACGACTTCTATTGCCTCTGTCCGGAAGGATACACCAAAAAAACCTGCAGAAAACGGGGTAAGAATTCAATTATTTACGTGATATAATGATTCAAATTTGAATTATTGACCTTATACATTTATTTTCCTCTGACTAGTTTCATCGTTTAGGTAATTTTTTAAATTTGCAATTGTGCGGTCACCCAAGCAGTGAATGTAAAGCCCACCACCATTTAGTTCCCAACATACCTTAGCTTAAGAAACATTTTTATCTTGGGGTAAGGGTAAAAATAGACCAAGGAAATCATACTTTGTTGAGAAGTGACTAATGGTATGATCACAAGTGGGCAGCCTTCTGGATTTTTTTCTGGGGGGTACACCTGACCCCCTAAAATTTGGGGGTCGGGGGAGTGTCCCAAAATTTGTTTTGGGGTATACCCCAAATACCCTGTTTTTAGCCTTTATAGTACTGAAAACCTCTAAAATTGGGGGGGGGGGCGTCCAGGGTACCCCCAAATTCTAAAGCAATGTTGGCAAGTTTTTTGGTTTTTGGGGGTATAACCATCGCCCAACCTCCGTTCCCCTGCCTGCCAATAGGCAAAGCCCTTTGTCAGTGGTCTGGGGGCAGAATGCCCTGACGTAGGAAATTTTTTAATTTTAAGCTTTTAAATGGCACCAGGAAACATAAATTTGAGCGCAGAATCCTGAGGTTTCATGATTTAAATCACTTTTATTTATGTATTTTAGATAGCTTTAATACATTGCAGAGTGATTGTAAACATTTTTGTTTTCTAATTTTTTTTGCCTTCCCAGAATTTGAAGGGGGATAAATTCTCCCAATCGTCCCCAGGTTCAGATTTGTTTAAGGAGGTATAGGGGTATGTTACGCTTTCTTACTACTCATCAGACTTGTGCACTGCCCCCCGGGGGGGTTTATTGGGGGCAATTCCAAAACGGGAGGGGGCATGGGGGCAACTTTTTTGAAACGGGGGCAATAATGTATCTTGTGGCATTCAACAATTGTGTAAGGTAGGGTCTTTGATGGGTTAATCTGTTAAACTTTGAAAATGAGGTTTCATTGAATACTCCATGCGCAGTAAAAAAGGGTTTTGTTGTCAGCCTTTAATATTTTCAAATGTAAATAAAAAATAAAGAAAAATATTTTAAAATTTTGTATCATTAACTTGAAAATAGAGGATTTTTTGTTTTCTAAACGTTTTGTCACTTAAAATTATGCATGGGCACAGTGGCGTAGGCAGCATAAATGTTTTTGGGGGGGACATAGGGGTCCACCTCCTCCTAGAACCAAAATTTTGGACACCCCTGGAAAAAATCCAGGGCCCTTCCCTCCAACCCAAGCTCGAGAGCAGTCTACCTACCCCCCCCCCTGGAAGGCTGGTCCGTGGTCCCCCCCCCCCTCCTGACCAATTTGGAAGTATATTTTTTTATTTACTGTAAAAAACACGGTTTCTAGTTAAAAATAGTGTTTAAATAAACTTTTTAGGCCTAAATAGGCGGTTTTAGTACATAAAATTCAATATTAGACCTAAAAACACTTTAACTATTAGTTAAAAAATTTTGTTAAAAAATAATACCCCCTGACCATCCCCACCCTGATAGGAAATGCACACCCAGGGTTAGCCGGCCTTCCACCCAGAGGTAGAACCCGCCCCCTAGCGGAACCTAGCTGACCAAAAACATCTATGGTAGCCAGGACTTCATTTTGAGGGGGAGGGGAATATGCCACAGAAGCAGCACAGAAGCGCCGCCATAGAGAGTGAAAAGTACCCTAAAAAAGTACCCTAAAATTCTGATGCCATTTTGACCTATGATGACGCCATAATTCTGATATTTTCGCAGTTTTTAGCCTATTTCAATGTATTATAAGCCATTGGGTTAGACCTTTTTTTACCTTATTTTCGCTATTTCCCTTTTCTTCCCTTTTCCTTTCTTTTTTTCTTCTTTTTTTTTCTTTTTTTCTTTCTTGTCTGCTTGCCCCCTCCCCCCGTTTTATTGCCCCCCCGTTTCAAAAAAGTTGCCCCTTATGTTCAAAGTGCCCCCCAAGAAAACCCCAGGGGGGGCAGCGCACAGGTCTGTACTATATTTGAAAAGTAAAAAAAGGAAACCAAAACAAAATGTCATGCATCGCCAAGAAGAAAGGGGGGGGGGCTGGATTTGGAGAGAAGCGGACTACCCCAAAAGTATAAAAAACTGTTGTTAAAGGTGCGGTGTGGAGTCAAATTTTTTGTCTTAGATTTTAATAATTTTTTGTGAAAAACCTTACCCCTGCCCCCATCCCCAATAGCCCACAGAAATTTTTTTAACAAAATATTTCCAGTTGTTTAGGAGTAATGACCACCCCAAATGTTTTTTTACAATTCTGTACGTGAAGGATTTCTCAATGGATTTAACAAATTTTGATAAAGAAATCAAAGAAATCAGCTACTTTCTTCTTTAATTTGATACCTTGATCGTTAAGATTGGTGCAGTATTTGTTGAGATATTGCGTTTCTCATACAAAAACACTTGATTTTTTTGCTAAAAACACAAAGTGAAGGAAAGAAAGTTTGGGTTGAAAACTTCACAAAATCATTGCCATCGTTTGGTGTTTTTAATGAAAAAGTCGCGGGTTTTTTGAATGGGAAACGCAATATTTTGACAAATACTACACCAATCTTAACGAGCAAGGTATCAAATTAGAGTAAAAAATATTTGCTTTGTTTAGACATAATTTGTAATGTAAATCGTAATACCCATTAAGCAATTTTTTACGTGCAGAATTGTCAAAAAATACCATTTTTGGGTGGTTATAACTTCTGAACCAGTGCAGATATTTTCTTGAAAAAATTTTTGTGGGCTATTGGGGGCAGGCAGGGGTAAGGTTTGCACCAAAAATTATCAAACTCGAAGACAAAAAGTTTGACTCTGCATAAGCACCTTTGAGGGTTTTAAAAGAGCCATTATCCAGTGTACTAGAAAGAGCCATTATCCAGTGTACTAGAAAGGCGAGGGCCCTACGGGCCCTCTCCTTTCTAGTTTTATATATTGATGTTCGGTATAATTAAAATTAATATCCACATTAATAATAGTACCAGTAACGTTTTGAAACATAAAGCAAACAAATTTACTAATTTATTAAATCGTTTAAACTGCACCATTGGTTAACTGTAAGTAAAATCATATTATTTTACAAAATATAAGTATATTTGTAGTTTTAAGGGCATATAACTTAACTTATTCTGTTGAATGTTAGCAATTTTTTATTGTATTAAAACATAATTAAAGTAAGTTCATTAAATGGAAAAGAATTTGACCTATTTAAAGAGGATAAAACCAATTTCTATATTTTAAATCAAAGCGAAAAATCAACTTTAAAGAGTAAAAAAATGCTTAAAACTGTATTCCAAATTATCTTTAACTTAAGATGGTAAATGTTTAAAATCTTTTGTGTATTTTATTTGCGATCTATTTTAATTGGTTTACACGCTTTTTAATGTTGTAAAAATATTGTTTTTCTCAACGTTGCAACAGTAGCACTACTCACACATTCTTTCGGGACCGTCCTTTCGTACCCCACCTCATTCCTGAGACTGTCGTGTTGTAGGACCGTTGTGTCGCAGGATCGTCGTTTCACGCTCTCATTCATTTTATTTTATTTTCTGGTCGAAATTAAACTATTTAAATTTATAAATTTCTGGCGATCAATGCTTTGTTTCATCAAAATAAGTAAAAATAATAATATAAAAGCAATCAAAAAGTACTTTATGATCTTTCAGGGTGATTTATTGAATAAGAACTTTGCTTTTATAATTTAAAAAACAATCTGTTTTTGATTAGTCTTTTATTACGCACGTGTGCAATTCACCAGACCTGTGTACCTTCCCCCCCCCCGAGGTTTTATTGGGTGGGGGCAATTCCAAAACGGGGGGGGGGCAACTTTTTTGAAATGGGGGGACTGTCCTGTCGCTCTCCTAATTACTTATTTACTGGTGGAAATTAAACTATTTAAATTTAAGTTTTTGGCGATCAAGGCCTTGTTCATCAAATTAAATCAAAATAATTTAAAAGCAGTTAAAAAAGTACTTATGATCTTTCATATGGTAATTTTTTGAATTAACAGCTTTGCTTTTACAATTTAAGAAAAATCTCCTTTTTGATTAGTTTTTTTTACGCACGTGTGCAATCCACTAAAAAATTCTCATGTTCTTAGGTTTCCGGAAATCTCTTTACCAGTTTTACACAAATAAAAAAAATCAAGACAATTTTTTAATTTAAACTATTCAATCTGCATCCAATAAAAATAAAAAAATAGGATTTTGAAAACAAAATTTAAAATATTATGACAATTTTATGCTTAAAACATGTTTTTTTAATTTTAAAATAAATAATTTATTGAGTTTATTAAAATAAAACATCAATTTGTGTATTTTTAGTATTATTGCTTAAGCCTAAACCAGCGTTTAATGTGCTATGTATGTGATTTTTCTTTAAAAAAACTTTATTTTTGCATATTTTTATAAATTTTTTTGTTAAAAAAGGTTTTTTGCTCCAAGTTATTTGAACTTGTATTTAATTTCGGTCAAATATTGTAAATTATTTTGTTACGTACAGAAACTTTGCCTAAAAAAGTATCGCGTTTTGTTTATTCATTTTTTACGCGCAATCGATTAAAAAAATCCTTGTGTTCTTAGCTTTCAAAAAATCTAGTTTTAAACACATCAAAATATAGGATTAAATTATTGAAAATCTGAAAAATTGCCCTTCTCCTTGTAATAATGGTGCACAGGAAAAAAAAATCGAAATTTATTTTAACGATTTTTAAAGAATTTCCCCCTTTAATAATTGGTGAACAGAATAAAAAAACTGAAATTTATTTGAACAGTTTTTAAGGAATTCCCCCTGGCTTAATAATGTTGCACAGAGGGGGGGGGGGGGGGGGGGGTATAAAAAAATCGAAAATTATTTGAACGATATTTGATGAATCTCCCCCTGGCTTAATAATGTTGTACATAAAAAAAATCGAAAATTATTGAACGATATTTGATGAATTTCCCCCTGGCTTAATAATGTTGTACATAAAAAAAATCGAAACTTATTTTTGAACGATTTTTTAAAGATTTTCCCCCTCTTAATAATGGTGCACAGAAAAAAATAGAAATTTATTTGAACGATTCTTAAAAAATTTTTCCCTCTTAATAATGAAATTTACTTGAACGATTTTTAAAGAATTTATCCCTCTTAATAATGGTGCACAGAATAAAAAAAAATCGAAAATTGTTTGAACGATATTTGATGAATCTCCCCCTGGCTTAATAATGTTGTACATAAAAAAATCGAAAATTATTTGAACGATATTTGATGAATCTCTCCCTGGCTTAATAATGTTGTACATAAAAAAAATCGAAACTTATTTTTTAAACGATTTTTTAAAGATTTTCCCCTCTCTTAATAATGGTGCACAGAAAAAAATCGAAATTTATTTGAACGATTCTTAAAAAGTTTTTCCCTCTTAATAATGGTGCACAGAATACAAAAATCAAAATTTATTTGAACAGTTTTTAAACAATTCCCTCTGGCTTAATAATTTTGCACAGGAAAAAAGCAAAATTTTAATAATGTATAGTTCACAGAGAGAAAAAAATCGAAATTTATTTGAACGATTTCTGAAAAATTCCTCCCCTCCCCCTCTTAATAATAATGCACAAAAAAGAATCAAAATTTATTTTAACGCTGTATAAAGAATTTCCCCTTCCTCTTGTAATAATGATCCACAGAAAAAAAATCGAAATTTATTTTAACAGTTTTTGAGGAATTTCCCCTTGGCTTAATAATGTTGCACAGAAAAAAAAAATCAAAATTTATTTGAACGATTTTTGAAGATTTTCCCCCTGCTTGCATCAAAAAAGAATCAAAATCCATTTTAACGCTTTATATAGAAATTTCCCTTCCTTTTGTAATAATGGTACACAGAAGAAAAAATCGAAATTTATTTGAACAGTTTTTAATGAATTCCCCCTTGGCTTAATAATGTTGCACAGAAAAAAAATCGAAATTTATTTGAACGATTTTTGAAGATTCTCCTCCTGCTTTTTAATAATGTATAGTTCCAGAGAGAAAGAAAATCGAAATTTATTTGAACGATTTCTGAAAAATGCCTCCCCCTCTTAGTAATGATGCACAAAAAAGAATCAAAATTTATTTTAACGCTTTATAAAGAATTTCCCCTTCCTTTTGTAATAATGGTGCACAGAAAAAAAATCGAAATTTATTTGAACAGTTTTTAAGGTTTTTAAGGAATTCCCCCTGGCTTAATAATGTTGCACCGAAAAAAAATCGAAATTTACTTGAACGATTTTTAAAGAATTTACCCCTCCTAATAGTAGTGCACAGAATAAAAAAAACAAAGATTATTTCAACGATATTTGATGAATCTCCCTGGGGCTTAATAATGTTATACCCCCTAGCGCCCCCCGGGGGGTCAAATCAAAAAACGGAGGTCGAATTCGTAATTAGGACCTACAAAAACCCCGGAGTACGTGTTTTGAGGTAAAACTGGTATATAGTCAGAATGCTCCCCAAGAGGGGGAGTTGAACGTGCACCTTCCTAGCGCTCCCCCCCCCCCGGGTCAAATCGAAAAACAGAGGTCCGATTCGTAATCAGGACCTATTCATCAAAATAAGTAAAAATAATAATATAAAAGCAATCAAAAAGTACTTTATGATCTTTCAGGGTGATTTATTGAAAAAGAACATTGCTTTTATAATTTAAAAAACAATCTGTTTTGATAACTCTTTTATTACGCACGTGTGCAAATCAACAGACCTGTGTACTCCCCCCTACCCCGAGGTTTTATTGGGTGGGGGCAATTCCAAAACGGGGGGGGGGCAACTTTTTTGAAATGGGGGGACTGTCCTGTCGCTCTCCTAATTACTTATTTACTGGTGGAAATTAAACTATTTAAATTTAAGTTTTTGGCGATCAAGGCCTTGTTCAAAATAAAATTATTCAATTAAAATAAAATAAAATTATAAAAAAATAAAATAAAATTATTGTTCAATTAAATCAAAATAATTTAAAAGCTGTTAAAAAAGTACTTATGATCTTTCATATGGTAATTTTTTGAATTAACAGCTTTGCTTTTACAATTTAAGAAAAATCTCCTTTTTGATTAGTTTTTTTTTACGCACGTGTGCAATCCACTAAAAAATTCTCGTGTTCTTAGGTTTCCCGAAATCTCTTTACCAGTTTTAAACAAATAAAAAAAATCAAGACAATATTTAATTTAAACTATTCAATCTGCATCCAATAAAAATAGAAAAAATAAGATTTTGAAAACAAAATTTAAAATATTATGACAATTTTATGCTTAAAACATGTTTTTTTAATTTTAAAATAAATAATTTATTGAGTTTATTAAAATAAAACATCAATTTGTGTATTTTTAGTATTATTGCTTAAGCCTAAACCAGCGTTTAATGTGCTATGTATGTGAATTTTCTTTAAAAAAACTTTATTTTTGCATATTTTTATAATTTTTTTTTGTTAAAAAAGGTTTTTTGCTTCAAGTTATTTGAACTTGTATTTATTTTCGGTCAAATATTGTAAATTATTTTGTTACGTACAGAAACTTTGCCTAAAAAAAGTATCGCGTTTTGTTTATTCATTTTTTACGCGCAATCGATTAAAAAAATCCTTGTGTTCTTAGCTTTCAAAAAATCTAGTTTTAAACACATCAAAATATAGGATTAAATTATTGAAAATCTGAAAAATTGCCCTTCTCCTTGTAATAATGGTGCACAGGAAAAAAAATCGAAATTTATTTTAACGATTTTTAAAGAATTTCCCCCTTTAATAATTGGTGAACAGAATAAAAAAACTGAAATTTATTTGAACAGTTTTTAAGGAATTCCCCCTGGCTTAATAATGTTGCACAGAATAAAAAAATCGAAAATTATTTGAACGATATTTGATGAATCTCCCCCTGGCTTAATAATGTTGTACATAAAAAAAATCGAAAATTATTGAACGATATTTGATGAATTTCCCCCTGGCTTAATAATGTTGTACATAAAAAAAATCGAAACTTGTTTTTGAACGATTTTTTAAAGATTTTTCCTCTCTTAATAATGTTGCACCGAAAAAAAAATCGAAATTTACTTGAACGATTTTTAAAGAATTTACCCCTCCTAATAGTGGTGCACAGAATAAAAAAATCAAAGATTATTTCAACGATATTTGATGAATCTCCCAGGGGCTTAATAATGTTATACCCCCTAGCGCCCCCCGGGGGGTCAAATCAAAAAACGGAGGTCGAATTCGTAATTAGGACCTACGAAAACCCCGGAGTACGTGTTTTGAGGTAAAACTGGTATATAGTCAGAATGCTCCCCAAGAGGGGGAGTTGAACGTGCACCTTCCTAGCGCCCCCCCCCGGGTCAAATCGAAAAACAGAGGTCCGATTCGTAATCAGGACCTATTCATCAAAATAAGTAAAAATAATAATATAAAAGCAATCAAAAAGTACTTTATGATCTTTCAGTGATTATTAAAAAGAACATTGCTTTTATAATTTAAAAACAATCTGTTTTGATAACTCTTTTATTACGCACGTGTGCAAATCAACAGACCTGTGTACTCCCCCCTACCCCGAGGGGTTATGGGGTGGGGGCAATTCCAAAACGGGGGGGGGCAAGTTTTTTGACATGGGGGGACTGTCCTGTCGCTCTCCTACTTACTTATTTACTGGTGGAAATTAAACTGCTTTAAATTTAAGTTTTTGGCGATCAAGGCCTTCTTCAAAATAAAATTATTCAATTAAAATAAAATAAAATTATAAAAAAATAAAATAAAATTATTGTTCAATTAAATCAAAATAATTTAAAGGCAGTTAAAAAAGTACTTATGATCTTTCATATGGTAATTTTTTGAATTAACAGCTTTGCTTTTACAATTTAAGAAAAATCTCCTTTTTGATTAGTTTTTTTTTACGCACGTGTGCAATCCACTAAAAAATTCTCGTGTTCTTAGGTTTCCCGAAATCTCTTTACCAGTTTTACACAAATAAAAAAAATCAAGACAATTTTTTAATTTAAACTATTCAATCTGCATCCAATGTTGTACATAAAAAAAATCAAAAATTATTGAACAATATTTGATGAATTTCCCCCTGGCTTAATAATGTTGTACATAAAAAAGAATCAAAAC
>JASAMX010030617.1:0-15415 GCA_030248175.1 Microlaimidae sp. YZB2_3 | reverse complement strand
GAGTCTGATGGGCTCTGCGATAACAATCGTAAACGGTAAATGTTGGGAGACATAGTTATTAGAAATTTGTTTTTGTGTTGAGAAACAGGGAAACATTTAAAAAATAGAACATTAAAAAACAGCATTTTTAGCTGGATATTTGGCAATTTTGTAGAAGGATTTTGACTTTGAAAATATGCTTTTCTGACAAAAAAACCCTAGAAATTTGAAAAAAATAAACCTTTAAGGCTTATTTTTTTGGAAAAGTTTTAATTTAAAGGTTTGCTGCTGCCAGCATACGGGCTGAAAATGCTTCCAAATTTTAAATTACCGTCTTTTTTGAGAACTTATTGTAAGTTTAATATTAGATTTTTTGACACAAACCCAAAATCAAAAGTCGTTATTTTTTGATAAATTTTACGTTTTTAATGGTTTTGTAGAAAAAATTTGGAAAAATTTTTTCGACATTTGTGTTTGTCTCCCTAGCCCCCGGGGGGTCAGCCCCCCAAAAAATTTTTTAGCTCAAAAGTAAGGGATAAAAAATGGCGGACATTTAGTATATAACAATATGATCAAAATCGTACACACGTCGGCAAGAAGTAAAACAAAAGCTATCTTTTTTTGCAGTGTATTAATTTGGCGAAAAATTGTGAAAACCGCTCGCATTCAAAGCAAAAAAAAATTCAAGGAATTCATTAAAAAAAATTCAAGGAACAGATTTTTTGAGTTTTTTTTTAAATAAAAAAACTCAAAAAAATGTGTTCTAAATTTTAACTAGCATTGAAAAATGCTCTAAGAATAGAGCAGGAAAAAGGGGCGATTTTTCCCCGGGCGTATGTTTAGACAGAAAAGATGTAGACTAGTCTGAGATGGACATTATGTGGACTATAGGAAATTTGCATTTGGTTTGGCCAGCTGCTCACTAAATAAAAATTTCTACGATATGATAATGATTTGTTTATACATTGATCTAATCACACAGCACTGTTGCATTTTTTTTAGTTTGATGAAATGTCAATTGAAAAAATCATACTCACAGCAATCTTTGACAAGCGCGAAATCGCCACTTTTTTCAATTAGAAGGTTATATTTGTATGTTAAGAAACAACTATAAGTTTGAAAAAGTGGCGATTTCGCGCTTGTCAAAGATTGCTGTGAGTATGATTTTTTCAATTGACATTTCATCAAACTAAAAAAAAATGCAACAGTGCTGTGTGATTAGATCAATGTATAAACAAATCATTATCATATCGTAGAAATTTTTATTTAGTGAGCAGCTGGCCAAACCAAATGCACATTGCCTATAGTCCACATAATGTCCATCTCCGACTAGTCTACATCTTTTCTGTCTAAACATACTCCCCGGGGAAAAATCGCCCCTTTTTCCTGCTCTATTCTTAGAGCATTTTTCAATGCTAGTCTACCACTTTTTTTGAATTAAATTAAAAAATAGCCTAATAAACTATAGTTTTAGCTGCGCAATGACATATGTTTATAATCATTCCGTTGCCGAGATAAAATAAAAAATAATAATAAGAAGAAGATGAATTTAAATTACAAAATTAACCCACGTTGTTTAATTATAGTTAGTGCGGTGCAATTGCGCTCCAGACAAAGTTTACCTACGTTCTCTAAATATAGTTGGCGCGATGCCGTGCGCCAATGATTGCAATTATAATTTTTAAAGTAATAATAATAATAATAATAATAAGATGATGAACATGAATAACAAAATTTACTCACGTTGTCTAAGTATAGTTGGCGCGGTGCCGTGGGTTAAATTGCAGTTGGCACCCCGCACCACCGATGATTACCGGCGCGTGGCGCTCCCGCGCCACCGACGCTTATTATTATTTTTTAATAAATAAAACTTTGAATTAATTTTGTCATCAGTAATGCAAGAATTAAAAAAAGTACTCTGTTGTTTTTGCCGTTTTCCGCGCGGTTGAAGCAGATGGCGCTGGGAACTGGCACCGTTTCTGCCACCAATTAAAACCGGTCTGCTATTTTTGTGCGGTTTTTATGAGGGGATGTTGGTTGTCTGCTCTGTACAATTCTTATTGTTGCCAAAAGGCTGTTATTGTGCGGTTGGGAGTTTTTATTTGTCTATTTTTCAATTTTTTATTTTGATCAATAAATCGATAACAAGGACCTAAATGAAAAAAGTGCTTCCTAAGAAAGTTGCGTAATTCCTTCTTCTTTCTAATGAGCCCATGTTTATTTTTGATCAATCAGTAACGAATGAGGAATATCGTTTTTAAGAATGGAGCGTTGGAATAATAATAATAAGAAGAAGAAGAAGAAGAAGAAGAAGAAGGTTCTGAATTTCAAAATTTACCCACGTTCTCTAATTATGGTTGGCGCGGCGCCACGGGGCTAAATCGCCCCGTGGCGCTCCCCCGCCACCCAAGATAACATATCAAGCGGCGTTTCTTGTCTCGTACTAATAAAAAGTTTTGTTTTTTCGACCAAGTTTTTTTCATGGCATCGGCCGTAGGGATGACGTCATAAAACAATTTTTGTAATCTTTTTTTAAAAGAAAGTTAAGAGTCTGAGCTATACTCCGATATATGTCCCGTACATATTCTACCATAGGTTATGGAGGTATAACTTCAAAGTTCGAGTTTTGTCGACAGTCCGCAATATTTTCGTATAGACTCTAGGCACCTTGCACTGGAACTTGTTTTATACATGAAGTATGCAATATACGTAAGAAGTTGCGCAAAATGTTTTCTTTGACAAAATATGAGGATGATTGATTGGATGGTTTTTTTTTGTAAGCATATGGTTATAAGAAACTTTTGGCTGTTAGTCCAAGTTTCGATTGGAGGGTATGTTTACATCTCTCTTGGTCTATGGTCATTAGCTGTGATTCTGTTAGATGGATGTGTTGACTGCATGATTTTTGCTAAAAGAGTTGTTGAAAGAAGGTTGGTGTGGCTTTTGATTGGTAGGACTTTAGTCTCTTGATGAAGATGGTCAGTTGGGGCCATTTTTTGGCAGCTGGTTGCTATCCTGAGGGCCGTGTTTTGTGTTGCTTGTAGTTTTTGAAAATGAGATTTTGATAGATTGGGTGACCATATTGGGGCACCCAATCTATCAAATTACAAAAAAGCAAACTGGCAAGCCTTCACCGCACACATAGAAGACAACATTCAAACACTCCCACACACCACAAACATACATCAAGCAAACTAAGCATTCACAAAACTAATTATTCAAGCAGACAGCATACATTCCCAAAGGCCACATTAAGCACACAAACAGGCCACTAACCAAAACATATCCTACTACTCACACAAAAACGCACGCACTCAGACACACAGACTCCAAACATCCAACAGCTAAACAAACAAATACAAAAGAAATAGCAGAACATAAAGCAAACATCTGGCAGCAACACATCACAAAACACTTTATCCACAAACACAACTCTTACAAAATATACAACACAATAAGCAAAACTCAACAACAAAAAACAACACACTAGACAAAAATGGGGCAATCACTTTCAACACAAAAACAATCACTTGCCCATACAGCATAGCAAAACACTTCAACAAACAGTTTACACAACCCACAACCCACAAAACAAACAAAACATACCGCAAAATCACACGCGCAATTAAACAACTAAAACACACACCATAAGATAAGCTATAATAAGTAAAAATGTTGGATGACAAAAAAAAGATTAAAACATGGGCACGGGGGGGGGGGGGTTAATTAGAGGGGGGGGGGTTAAATGAGAGAATAATATGTTTTTTTTTCTGGAGTGTTTTAATATAGTTTTTCTATTTTGAGGTATAGGTTAAAATATTTTAGGTAAAGTTTTTATTGATTTTCTGAGTTTTTATTGCTAAATTATTTGAAATTTATAGTTTGGAGGAGTTAGAGTATTTTAGAATTTTTTTCTTATTTTTAATTGGGGGGTTATTTTCTCCCCCCCCCATTCTGAGTGGGGGGAGGGTTAACACTCAGATGGGGGATGTCTCACCCTCGTGCATGTACTAAAACATCAATACAGTAAGAAAAAGCATAACAAGAAAAAATCGTTGGGCTGAAAAAATAAGCACTAAATTGGGCAAAGATAATACTCAAACTCTAATACAATAAAAAAATACGCAGTTGGAACTTTAACTAATCATTCAACAGAAAAATAACAGTAAGTATCATTCAGGCATCTCACTCATATCTGCATGCAGACTGGAATTCATATTCATAGATCAAGCACATACAAAACAACAGGCTTAAAAATAATAAAGCTCTAAAATTTAAAATAGCGCGGTTTTAAAAACACAACGCAGTCGTTGTAGCTCTGGAATGTAAGCTTTTGAATGTCATCACAAATCATAAAATTGCAAAAAGTACAAATTAAATTATAAACTAATCAAACGCAAGATAACAATAAATCAATAAAAATCATAAAAGGATCAAGGATCTGTCTATCATCAACTATTTAATCTAATGCAAAGATTTTTTTACACACACAAGTAAATCATACATATGCAGAGAATCAATATATGCATTAAAACGAATAATAGCAAAAATAAAGATAACATAAAATGGAAGAAACTCCATTAATGAGAAAATAACTATTCAACGACTGCAGAGTAAAAATTATCTAAATAAAAAATTCATTAAAAAAAATGGTTTATGTTTGACAGCTTAATTCAAAAATCGCAATAAAAAAGCAGCAACATCAACTAATGCATTAAGCACTCTGGTATACAAATCAAAAATAAGGATCCTCCAATCTCTCAGTATGCTAGCAATCTGGGGCCCTCAATCAAAAAATTACAATTAAATATAAGAAAGCTCTCGGGTCGCAAGGGCAACAAGAAAAATAAACTTCAAAGAGGCTAAGTCTTCAATAGCAAATTCACTCGATGCAAAGCAATTGTAGATGTAAAAATATTCAATTTTAATATAAACTGCAAGCGGCTCAAATATTTCAAAACTAAAAAATCAAGAATAAAACTAAAGCATAACAAATAAAAAAGTCAAACAACAACAACTAATATATAAAAAGCACGCTAGCAGGAAATCTTCTCGTAGGGTCAGGAGACTCGCCACTCGGGCGGGGGAATCTCTTTCCTCTATCTACTAAAATAATCTAAATAAACCAATGCGCTATGCAAAAATAAAAAAATCTTTCAATGCAAAATACAACTTGGGACGAGGACTTTGGGCAACCGTAGCGTTGCTGAGTTCTGGGAGTGGGAGAGGGGGTGCGAGAGAGCGAGAGAGCGTGCTGTATAGCAACGGGTGATGGAACTGGCTATGGCAAGGAAAAAAAAAAAAAAAAAAAAAAAAAAAAAAACTGGGCTATAGTAGAGTTGGGGGTGTCTATAGCTTTGTAGGAGGTGATATTGTTTCTTTCTGTTGGCCCAGCTGGTACGAGGGCTTGAGATGTTATTGCGTGGATGCTTTGTTGTTTATCTTGTTGCTGGTTAGTAATGTTATTTGGATAGTATATCGGATTTGGGGATTTTGTTTATGGCGTTGTTGTTATGGTACTTGGGTGGTAGTAATTCTTGGTGAGAGAGGAAGATGGTACTGTGATTTCTGTGATAGTTGAGGTAGTTGGTGAGACTAGTTCATTCAGTATCTGTTAGTGGATAATGGTGGTGTTTGTCGCTAGGAGATATTTTGAGTAGCTGGTGGAGGTGGTAGGCGAATATAGAATAAAGGGTGGGGAGATAGGAGCTGGGACTTGTTGACTATTGGCTTTGGAGGTGGAGTCTCGAATTGTTTTGGCTGCTCTGCCTCGAGGTACATTAGCATCTGAAGGAGGCTGGAGGTGTTGTTGGCTATCTGGTATAATACATGCTGATTGTCCTGCTTGGTTAGATAGGGCGGCTATATGTGTTGGGGTGGAGTTTTTGGTGACAGTGGCCGAGAGGAGGGCGTAGGTGAGTGGGTTAACTATGCGATCTGTGTTCGGATGTGGAGAGGACGGTTAATATGCTCTAATTTATACTGGAAGAGAGAGAATGGTCTATAGGAGGTGAATTAGATTTCGAGTTTGGCGTGGTATAGAGAGGAGTTTAGATTTGGTATGTATTGTTTAAGAAGAGACAGACGTAGGTATTGATCAGAGGACGAGGTTTGAGGGAATAGGTAGATGTCTGGGCCAAGCTTTATTGTTGCTGTTTTATCGCTTTCACTCAGGTTGTATTGGTTGTATTGGTTAGTTTTTATAGTTGAGATTAGTTTCTTTGGAGTTTAAATTATTGGTGTGATTGTTGTTGTTATTTGTAGGATATGTGTGTTGTATCTGCGGGTTGGTGTGATAGTGTGGATGTTGTTTGCTGCTTATGGAGTGGTTGTTGTCTGTATGTTGTATGCGTGTAGTTGGTTGTATTGTTGTTGTGCTATGTGCTTGTTTGTTGTATGCATATAGTGATGCGCTGCATATGTAGATGTGTAGTTGGTGGTGGTGTGGATACTGCGTGTAGATGTAATAGGTGGAGATAGAAGGTCGTGGGATCTGTTTAGAGTTTGTTTTGATTGTGATGTTGTATGTGGTGTTGCTTGCGGTTGATGTAGTGTTAGATTGTTGTGTGGTAGTGTTGTGCGTGTGTGAGTGTGGGAGAAGTGCAGCTGGGAATGTAGAGCTAGATGTGCGGTGTGGTGGTGGTGTACCTGCTGCTATGGGGTGTAAGTGTGTGAGCGTGTAGGGAGTGTGGAGCGTGTGGTGTGTGTGTTGGTTGTGCTGGACTATGGAGTGTTGTAGTTGCGAGTGCGGTAGGGAGAGGGGGGTGTTGTGTGTTTGTCTGGTTGGAGGGAGTAGGGAAGTTCGTGCGGTTGTGTTGTGTTTGTGTAGTGTGGTTGTGGGTTGTTGCTTGTGCCGTGGGGTGTGTTGTTGTGTGGGCTTGTTGTTGCTGTGTGTTGCTTGTGGGGGGGGTGTGTGTGGGGGGCGGGTGGCGGGGGGTGGGGAGGGGGGAAGGGAGGGGGGGGGTTGGGGGGGGTAACCCCCCCCCCAAATTCTGAGAAGGGGGGTGTAACCCTCCCACTCAAAAGTGGGTTGGGGGGGGTAGAAAAAGTTAACCCCCCAATTTTGAAAAAAATGAAAAAAAATGTCTTTAAAATGACTTCTAACTGCCTCCAAACTTAAGTTTTGAGGTCAAAATGAATGTTTTAAGCAATAAAAAGCTCAAAAATGCAATAAAAAGGAAGGGCTTTTTGACCTAAAATTAGTGTTTTTAACCAATTTTTCCTTCAAAATCTAAAAAATATATGTTTAAAATTCACTACAGAAAAAAAAAACGATATGGGTATTTTGCGTTTCTCGGATTTTAACCCCCCCCCCCTCTAATTTGGGGTTTAACCCCCCCCACTCCGGACCAACTTGCCCATGTATGGTGGGTGGGGTGGGTGTTTGTGGGGCGGGGGGTGTGTTGTTTTAGTTGTTTAATTGCGCGTGTGATTTTGCGGTATGTTTTTTTTGTTTTGTGGGTTGTGGGTTGTGTAAACTGTTTGTTGAAGTGTTTTGCTATGCTGTATGGGCAAGTGATTGTTTTTGTGTTGAAAGTGATTGCCCCATTTTTGTCTGTGTGTTGTTTTTTGTTGTTGAGTTCTGCTATTGTGTTGTATAGTTTGTAAGAGTTGTGTTTGGTGGATAGTGTTTTGTGATGTGTTGCTGCCAGATGTTTGCTTTATGTTCTGCTATTTCTTTTGTATTTGTTTGTTTAGCTGTTGTATGTTTGGAGTCTGTTTGTCTGAGTGCGTTGCGTTTTTGTGAGCTAGTAGGATATGTTTTGTTAGTGGCCTGTTTGTGTGCTTAATGTGGCCTTTGGGAATGTATGCTTTAAGGTCTTGTGTGCTTTGTTGTAATAATGAGTTTTGTGAATGCTTTGTTTGCTTGATGTATGTTTGTGGTGTGTGGGAGTGTTTGAATGTTGTCTTCTATGTTGCGGTGAAGGCTTGCCAGTTTGCTTTTTTGTAATTTGATAGATTGGGTGCCCCAATATGGTCACCCAATCTCTCAAAATCTCATTTCCAAAAACTACAAGCAACACAAAACATGGCCCTCAGGATAGCAACCAGCTGCCACAAAATGGCCCCAACTGACCATCTTCATCAAGAGACTAAAGTCCTACCAATCAAAAGCCACACCAACCTTCTTTCAACACAATTTTTAGTAAAAACCATGCAGTCAACACATCCATCCAACAGAATCACAGCCAATGATCATAGACCAAGAGAGATGAAGCATACCCCCTAATCCAAAACTGGACTAGACAGCCAAAAGTTTCTATAACCATATGCTTACAAAAAAAGAACCATCCAATGCAATCATCCTCATATTTTGTCAAAGAAAACATTTGCGCAAACTCCAACCTAACGCACTTGAGTTAAAAAAGAAAACGGCCACCAATATACATAAGCAAGACAACAACTCTTCAGGAAGTCAAAGAACCCTCCTGGGACAACTTAGGTCTATCGACATTGTCGACGAACTCAACTCGTTAAAATCAGAACTGGCAACTATTAAAAACTACATTTCCAGAGGGATGCCCCCACTCCAGCAAAACCTCATGGTCTCACTGCAGGCAAACTCATGACACTTTTTATGTATCTCTTTTTCTGAAAACTTTTTATGCCCTCAACATTCAAAAAAAACACTCCAAATAGAAGATCTATGGGAAAGACCATAGGTATGCGGTCAGGTTCTTAGAAGGCATAACCTGATGCCCAGCTACGTAACAATAACAACAGCCTGTGTTAAGATCTCGTACAGATATTTTTTTGAATTTGATGAAACTTTGAATGTAATTTTACTCAAAGGATATTCGAAAAATATTTGTAAAGTTTAAAATTTCATTTTATATATTTTCATAGCCTCCGAGTGTGGGGTACCCGACCCCCCAAATTTGGGGGTTGTCCCAAAAAAAAAGTAATTGGAGTAAGTTAAAAGTTGGAAAAAAAAGTTGGAGTACAGAGACCTCAAAAAAGGGTAGTGCATATAATTTCGGCACTTTTCGTTTTTCCAATGTGTAACTTTTCACTGTATGGCCCGATTTTCAATAAATCGATAGCTCATTTTGAGCTTTCACGACACTGCGTTGCGTCATAAAGTTTCATGTACGAAAAGTTGTTTTTTTTTGACTAATTAAATCAGTTTTTAAAAAAATGGGAAAATTGCGAAATTAAATGTATTTATTTTAATTTCGGTACTTTACAAGCAATCGATTGTTTTTTCTCAGTTAATCATTTTCAAAAATTTAAAAATCCTATCATTATCTCCAGACGGTTTTCTTTAATTTAGCTTCTACTCGTCGCTTAAGACTGCAAAAGTTATAGCTAAATGCCAAATGGTATTAACGAAATCGACACATGATGGGTATTTTTAGAGTTAAATTTAGTTAAAATAGCACATAAAATTGAAATCATTGAATTATCAAGGCGGGAGGGCATGCATATAAATTTTTGTTTATGAAATATTTGCAAAGATATGACGTTTATAATAGAAGTAGTGTATCAAAACGTTTAATTTCGCAATTTCTTGAGCTTCAATAAAAAATATATGTTAAACAATAGTAGTTTGTGTTATGCACTTTAATATTTGTTTACGCTTTAGAATTCTGAGCGTTTAAGTGTAATTTTTTGTTGTTATGGAAAGTGCATTTAATTTCGGATTTTTTTAGATTACAACCAATTAATCATTAGAAAAGTGTTCATAAGTGTTTTAGATTCTTAATTTGACGAGATGTGCAACTTATATCCTAAAATGATAAGTTACCTATCGCACAAAATATTGCTCAATGAAAATTCTAAAAAAACTGTTCTTTTTTATTTTGGGTAAAAACTATTTAATTTTGGCACTTTTTAAAGGTACCCACTTAATCTAGTTTAAGTGCCACTTAATTTAACCCGTTTTTACCTAAACTATCGCCGGATGACTGAAAACCATAGCTATTTTTTGTAATTTGGGAAAAGTGCATTTATTTTGGCACTTTTTAAATGACCCCTTAATTGAGTTTAGTGCAGTGCTATGAACCCCTGACCATTTCAGTTGTTTTTAAGATTTACAAATGACAATCTGACAGGAACATTACAATTTAACCCATTTTTACCTAACTATCTATCTAAAGACCGAAAAATTGTTATTTTTGTATTTGGGAAAAGTGTATTTATTTCGGCAATTCTAAAATTTAAAGTAAAAGAAAAATTCCAAGAAATCAGGTAAATTAGAACTATATTATTTTTTTAGGTTATAGATGCTCTGGTGTTAGCAAAGCATATGTGTGCCGAATTCAGATTTTATTTTATACGATTGCTCGCCACAGACGCACGTAGAACCGGACGAAAAAATCGAATATATGAATTTTAAATTATGTAGTCAATTTTTAAACTTTATTGCGTAGCGAATGCCCATATTTAAAGCAGTATATTTTTATTTTTCATAATCACAATTTCACATGAAAATATCCAATACAAATAAAGCTCACTAAAAGTCATCTACACTTTGATGTAGCTCAAATGCAAAGAGCTAATTATATGCCCTCAAGATGCAAAAACACTTTCGAATAGAGGTTTTATTTGTTAGACCAGAGATGTTGTGAGATTCTTCATGTGAAGGCATAGTGTGATGCCCCAGCTTATAAAAAATAAAACAGCCTGTGTTCTAGTCTCAAGTACAGATATTTTTAGAATCATGGGCATTCTAATGTAATTTTACGCAAAAAATATGGTTTAAAAAATTATGCTGTAATGGTTAAAATTCGTTATATATCATAGTCTCCCGATTTTCAGAATTTTGTACCGTACCCCCAAAGGGGGGTTGTTACAAAGAAGTAATTGAGTCGTAAAGTGGAGAGAAATGCAAGTAATAAAATACCTCAAAAAGGATCGTGCATTATAATTTTCCAGGCACAACATATTGCCAATGTAACTTGTCCTGCTAAGGCCAGAGGATCTATAACCGTTAAAAAGATAATATTTGAAGGTCTTCCGACATTGCGTTGCCTGATAAAAGTTTCGTTGGAAGTTTTGTTCTTTTGTTACTTTTGAAATTTTTAAAACTGCAAAAATACAAGTACACTTTTTTCCCAAATTACAAAAATAACAATTTGTTTTCGGTCGTTTCGATCGATAGTTTACTGGTAAATATGGGTTAAATTAAGATGTTCCCGGTGTTAAATTGTAGTTGTAAATAGTTAAAAACAACGTTGAAATGTGTAGGGGTCATAGCACTGCACTTAAACTAAAATTAAGTGGGTCATTTTAAAAAGTGCCAAAATTAAATGCACGTTTTTCCCAAATTACAAAAAATAGCTATTGGTTTTCAGTCATTTCCGGCGATAGTTTAGGTAAAAACGGGTTAAATTAAGTGGCACTTAAACTCGATTAAGTGGGTACCTTTTAAAAAGTGCCAAAATTAAATGCGCTTTTTCCCAAAATACAAAAAAGAACAGTTTGTTTTCGGTCATTCGAGCAATATTTTTGGTGACATAGGGTAAAACTATGGTTTTAGAATATAGTTTTTCATACCACATCTCGTAAAACAAATATAAATTGTAAAACACTTATTGAACACTGTTTCTAATGATTAATTGGTTGTAATCTAAAAAAGTGCCGAAATTAAATGCACCTTTTTCCATAACAACAAAAAATTACACTTAAACGCTAGGATTCTAAAGCGTTTTAAACAAATATTAAAGTGCATAACACAAACTACTATTGGTTTTAGGCGTATTATTTTTTTATTGAAGTTTGGGAGAAAATTGCCGAAATTAAACGGTTTTTGATACACTACTTCTATTCTAAACGTCATATCTTTGCAAATTCTTCATAAAAATGAACGAAATTTTATATGCATGCCCTCCGCGCCTTGAGGCGTGAGTTCAAATGATTTCAATGTTTATGTGCTTATTTTTAACTAAATTTAACGTCTTTAAAAATACCCATCATTTTGTGTCAATTTTGCTCATTTTGATACCATTTGGCATTTTAGCTATAACTTTTTGCCAGTTACATGTTAAGCAACAAGTAGAAGCTTAAATTAAAGAAAACCGTCTGGAGATAATGATAGGATTTTAAATTTTTGAAAATGATGATTTTTTAACTGAGAAACAATCGATTGTTTGTAAAGTACCAAAATTAAAATAAATACATTTAATTTCGGCAATTTTCCATTTTTTTAAAAACTGATTTAATTAAGTAAAAAAAACAACTTTCGTACAGTGAAACTTTAAT
The DNA here is from genome assembly GCA_030248175.1 of Microlaimidae sp. YZB2_3. Taxonomy (NCBI): domain Eukaryota; kingdom Metazoa; phylum Nematoda; class Chromadorea; order Desmodorida; family Microlaimidae; species Microlaimidae sp. YZB2_3. The sequence goes on along the minus strand of JASAMX010030617.1, from coordinate 3,232 downwards.
GACGCAACGCAGTGTCGTGAAAGCTTCAAAATGAGCTATCAAACATGAAAATCGGGCCATACAGTGAAAAGTTACATTGGAAAAACGAAAAAGTGCCGAAATTATATGCACTACCCTTTTTGAGGTATTATATTACTCCAACTTTTTTTTCCAACTTTAACTTACTCCAATTACTTTTTTTGGGACAACCCCCCAAATTTGGGGGGTCGGGTACCACACTCTCAAAATCGGGGAGGCTATGAAAATATATAAAATGAAATTTTAAACTTTACAAAATATTTTTGAATATCCTTTGAGTAAAATTACATTAGAACCATGAATTCAAAAAATATCTGTACGAGATCTTAACACAGGCTGTTGTTATTGTTCATAGCTGGGGCATCAGGTTATGCCTTCTAAGAACCTGACCGCATCCTCTGGTCTTTCCCATAGATCTTCTATTTGGAGTGTTTTTGAATGTTGAGGGCATATAAAAAGGTGTTTGCAGAAAAAGATACATAAAAAAGTGTCATGAGGTTTGCCCCTGCAGTGGGGGCATTCCTTTTTAATGGAGTTGTTGATTCTGGATTTGAACGAGTTGAGGTGGTGGCAATGTCTGGATCTAAGTTGTGCCAGGAGGGTTCTTGACTTCCTGGGGAGTTGTTGCTTGCTTATGTTGATTGGTGGCGGTTTTCTTTTTAATAGTGCGTTAGGTTGGAGTTGCAAAATGTTTTCTTTGACAAAATATGAGGATGATTGATTGGATGGTTTTTTTTTGTAAGCATATGGTTATAGAAACTTTTGGCTGTTAGTCCAAGTTTTGATTGGAGGGTATGTTTCATCTCTCTTGGTCTATGGTCATTAGCTGTGATTCTGTTAGATGGATGTGTGACTGCATGATTTTTGCTAAAAATTGTGTTGAAAGAAGGTTGGTGTGGCTTTTGATTGGTAGGACTTTAGTCTCTTGATGAAGATGGTCAGTTGGGGCCATTTTTTGGCAGCTGGTTGCTATCCTGAGGGCCGTGTTTTGTGTTGCTTGTAGTTTTTGAAAATGAGATTTTGATAGATTGGGTGACCATATTGGGGCACCCAATCTATCAAATTACAAAAAAGCAAACTGGCAAGCCTTCACCGCACACATAGAAGACAACATTCAAACACTCCCACACACCACAAACATACATCAAGCAAACAAAGCATTCACAAAACTCATTATTCAAGCAGACAAAGCATACATTCCCAAAGGCCACATTAAGCACACAAACAGGCCACTAACAAAACATATCCTACTACTCACACAAAAACGCAACGCACTCAGACAAACAGACTCCAAACATACAACAGCTAAACAAACAAATACAAAAGAAATAGCAGAACATAAAGCAAACATCTGGCAGCAACACATCACAAAACACTTTATCCACAAACACAACTCTTACAAACTATACAACACAATAGCACAACTCAACAACAAAAAACAACACACAGACAAAAATAGGGCAATCACTTTCAACACAAAAACAATCACTTGCCCATACAGCATAGCAAAACACTTCAACAAACAGTTTACACAACCCACAACCCACAAAACAAACAAAACATACCGCAAAATCACACGCGCAATTAAACAACTAAAACACACACCATACATGGGCAAGTTGGTCCGGAGTGGGGGGGGTTAAACCCCAAATTAGAGGGGGGGGGGGGTTAAAATCCGAGAAACGCAAAATACCCATATCGTTTTTTTTTCTGGAGTGCATTTTACCCATATAGTTTTTCGATTTTGAAGGAAAAATAGGTTAAAAACACTAATTTTAGGTCAAAAAGCCCTTTTTATTGCATTTTTGAGCTTTTTATTGCTTAAAACATTCATTTTGACCTCAAAACTTAAGTTTGGAGGCAGTTAGAAGTCATTTTAAAGACATTTTTTTCCTTCATTTTTCCAAAATTGGGGGTTAACTTTTTCTCCCCCCCCCCACTTCTGAGTGGGGGGAGGGTTAAACCCCACTTCTCAGAATTTGGGGGGGGTTAACCCCCCAACCCCCCTCCCGTGCCCATGTATGACACACACCCATCACACTAACAGTACAGCAAACAACCACAGCCATACAACACAGCAAAACAAACAAATCAGTTGGGCCTGACAACACAAACATACAGCACCTCAAACACTTGGGCAACAAAGCAATACAATACCTCACAAAACTCTACACTAACACAATAAACACAAACACAATACCGCACAGTTGGAAACTTTCCAACTACATCCCAATTCCAAAACCAGACAAAAACATCAACAACAGTCAATCATTCAGGCCCATCTCACTCATATCCGCACTCGCAAAAACTTGCGAAAAAATCATACTTCCATAGATCACAAGCAACATACCAAACACAACACACCAACACGGCTTCAAAAAACAACACTCCACATACACAGCTCTACAAACACTTTACACCCACATAGCAGCAGGTTTTAACAAACCAAAACCACCACACCGCACAGTCGTTGTAGCTCTGGACATGTCCAAAGCTTTTGACACTGTCAATCACCACAAACTCATACACAAACTTGCACAAACACAAGTACCAACAACAATTACAAAATTCATAAACAACTACATCAAAAACCGCAAAGCATACACCACATACAACAATCACAAATCAAAACAAAAACTCATAAAAACAGGAATCCCACAAGGATCCTGTCTATCATCCACACTATTTAACATCTACACTGCAGATATTCCAACACCACCACCAAACGTACACATCATAACATATGCAGACGACATCACAATATATGCATTACAACAAAACGACAACATAGCACAACAACAAATACAACCATACTTACACGCAATACAAACATGGACAGACAACAACCAACTCACATTAAATGCAAGCAAAACAACATCCACACTATTCACACCAGACCCTGCAGAGTACAACACACAATTATCACTACAAATAAACAACACAACATTCATTACAACCAAAAACCCAAAAATCTTGGGGCTCACGTTTGACCCCAAGCTTACATTCAACACACACATCGCAAATACACACAACAAAGCACGCAAAACACTCAAAATCATAAATGCACTTACAGCAACATCATGGGGCAAACCAAAAGAAACACTCACACACACATACAAGGCCATCACTCAACCAATAATCGAGTATGCTAGCACAATCTGGGGCCCCTCAACATCACACACACAAATTAACAAATTACAAATAATACAAAACA
>JASAMX010030616.1:0-15155 GCA_030248175.1 Microlaimidae sp. YZB2_3 | reverse complement strand
AAACATGTTTAAATAAACACAAAACAAATAAATTTATAATAAATTAAAATTAAAATAAAACTAATGGGCCTACATTTTTTTTAAATTTGAAAAATTTTAGCAGCATAACAATTTGAGGGGCAATACAATAGTAGCTACTCTACAGATTGTAATTTCAATCTAAAACCATTTTGTAAATAAATACAGAACAAATAATTTTTTGAATAAGGTGAAATTTATATTTTAAAAAAAAGCTTCTAGGGGTGCAATTTTTTAAACATTAAGTGTGAAAAATTTGGGCAGCATATATAACAGCTTAGGGCATGCATGGCCATTGAAAATTCTGGGAAGGTGGTTTAAACCCCCACCCACCACTCAGATGTGCGGGGATGAGACGAGAAAATGAAAAGATAAATGTGTATGTCTTCAAAATGACTTCTTAGTTCTAGCTCAACTGCTTCCAACTTTTTTTGGGGTAAATTGCATAAAACAATCATTTTAACGGTTAAAATGAGTGTTTTAAGCAATACAATGCTAAAACTTGCTATAAAAAAGCCTTTTTGACTCAAAATTAGGGTTTTTTTTACATATTTTGTCAAAATAAAAAAACAATATGAGTATTATGCACACTTCCAGAAAACACAATATGGGTAAAAGTGCTCATAGGTGTTTTTGGGGGAGGGACAGAGGGGTGCACCCCCCTAGAGCCAAAATTTTGGACCTCCCCCCCTAGAAAAAATTCAGGGGGGTCCCCCCTCCCCCCCCAAAGTTCGAGAGCAATCCGGCCTGACCCCCCCCCTAGCGAGGCTGACCCCCCTCCCCCCCCTCTCGACCAATTTGGAAGTATATTTTTTATTTACTGTCAAAAACACGGGTTTTTAGTTAGAAACAGTGTTTAAATACATTTTTTAGGCTTAAATAGGCTATTTTAATACATAAAATTCAATATTAGATCTAAAAACACTTAAATTATTGATTTAAAAAAATTTTTATAAAAAATTGGACCCCCCTTCCCCCCCATATTTTTCAAATCTCGCTCCCTGGGTCGACAATCCATAAAAAGCCTGGGGGGTCCGGACCCCCCTGGACCCCCCCCCCTAAAAAATTTTGGCCTTCCACCCGGGGGTGGACCCCCCCTGGCGGACCCGACCAAAAACACCTATGAAAGTGCGGGGCTAAACCCTGCACCCTTGCTCCCTCAGTTTAAACTAACTTTCCCATGTGATGTATGGCTTAGACAACGGGGCAATCGCAGGCTTGGCAGCCACTTTGTAGATTGTAATTTATCATCAAAACATTTTTTAGCTAAGCACCTAAACTAAAAATTACTAAAAACTAAAAATTCACCTGTTGTTAGTCATCAAATAAAATTTTATAAGCAACCAAAGTTAAATCACGGACAGCAAGCTGTACGAGAAATTTTAACAACAAGCAAACCTCAAAATTAATATATATTTTATCATAATAAGTGTACTCAGTGGCGTGCCCAGGGGGGGGCGGGAAGGCGGCGGCCGCCCCCCCCCGAAATCCAGCGAAGCCGGATTGTTTCGTTAGGGGTGACCCTTATGTTTTTTTGAATTTTGGAAGAGAAAATTTTTTTCTTAAATATTAATACAAAAACTTTCCTGCTGCTTTCCAAAAGCATATTACTAGTCAAAAAATCAAATTTTTCCCGCTTCGCGGGTAGTTTAAATTGACGATTTATCTTAGTTTTTCGATTTCAAATCGATTTTGCTGCTCAATACTTAAGGCATACATGTTAAATAAAACTACTATAAACACTATTAAGCTTTTATTAACGTTTTAAACACATATTTTAAATGTATAGGGATAAAAAAATCTTAAATTTTGTATTAATTATCATCTGGATTTAAAATTTTTGGTGTATTTTAGCGCCTTAAATTAAAATTTTTCTACCCCGGGGGGTATTCTGCACCCCGGACCCTCCTGACAAGGGTCTCTGCCCCTTGACCCCGTTGGGGGGCTCTGGTCCACCAAACCCCCCATTTCTGGAGGGCTGCCACCCCCAGACCTTCCCTCAGGGTTTGTATATACCCCCCAAACCGCCGCCTCCCTCCGAAATGAAATCCTGGGCACGCCACTGAGTGTACTTTATCTCTGGGAGTGATCATTTTATCGGAATTTTAGGATGATTTTGGTTTTATTTTTAATTTTGAACCTGACCCAAAAAGGGGCCATAAAAGGGGCTTTTTATGGCTTTTTTTATTTTTGAGAAAAGGGGCTAAAAAAGGGGTTAAGGGCTATTTCCAAATTTTTGGGGCTATCAGCCCAAAACAGGGGCTAAAAATAGTCCCAAAGGGGCTAACTTGGCAACCCTGACCCCTACAACCCCCGGTGTCCGGAAATTTGAACGCCAGCACTTGATCGCCGAGCATTTGACCGCCAGCATTAGAACGCCGCGCACTTGAACGCCGAGCATTAGACCGCCGAGCATTAGACCGCCGCAGTATTCCATATAAATTTTATGCAAATTTTTAATTTCCGCCACCTACAGAGAATTATATCAACACAGCACTACGACAGTATAAACTCCCCAAACCTAAAAAGTTTTAGTTTTTTTTGTGTTTGCAAAACAAAATATTCAGTATAAACTTTTTGTTTAATTTTTAGGTTTTGCTTAGGCTTAGGAAAAAAATAATTATCTTAAAAAAACACCATAAATTATAAATTTATCATAAAGATTTAGTTTGATTTTTAGGTTTCGCTTAGGCTCAGGAAAAACAGGTTTATATTATTAAAGAACTCACCGTTCACTAAGTTTTTTCTTTAATTTCAAGGAAAAATATAAATTTGTGACTTTTCGTTTATTGTTAAAACAACATTGCTTTGTTTAAATATTATATTAAAACCATTGTTTATATTCTATTGAGTTTTTTTATTCTTGGGGGAGTTTATACAACCTTGGCGGGTAGTTTTAACGTCCTTTTTAAAGCAACGCGTACTGCGGCGGTCTAATGCTCAGCAGTCTAATGTTCAGCGTTCAAGTGCGCGGCGTTCTAATGCTGGCGGTCAAATGCTTGGCGATCAAGTGCTGGCGTTCAAATTTCCCAGAATCCAATATAAAGTTGTTAGTTTTAATTTTTAAACGGCTTAGGCTTAGTATGACACTAAAAGCCTAAGCCTAAGCCTGAGGTGCACTAAAAACTTTACATTGTTTTGTAATGTTAAAGTGAGTCTTTCAGGCAAGCACTAAAAGACACCTACCACACCTACTACACCGACGGACCGACCGGGGGTTCAAAGTCCACTTGTTACTAAAAATTTCCCTAAGCAACCTAAGCAAAACCTTAAAATCAAGCTAAATTTAATGTTTTGCTTGATTTTGAGGTTTTGCTTAGGTTGCTTAGGTCGGTCGGTGTAGTAGGTGTGGTAGGTGTCTTTTAGTGCTTGCCGTTATACTTGAAGAATGCCGATTTAAGAGGCTTGTTTTTGTAATTAATTTCAATTTAAAAAGTATCTGCCGATTCTATTCTATCAAAAAAAAACGATATGGGTATTTTGCGTTTCTTGGATTTTAACCCCCCCCCTAATTTGGGGTTTAACCCCCCCACTCCGGACCAACTTGCCCATGTATGATACACGGGGTATACACCGTGTATGTGTACCAGCAAAATCCCCATAAAAGTAGTGTAAAATCACCATGGCAACTTTTTTTAAAGGGGGGGGGGGTTGGCAATAAAATGGGGGGGCAAGCAGGGGAGAAAGAAAAAAAGGGAAAAAATTAAGGTAAAAATAGGTCTAAAATGGTTTAAAATACATTAAAATAGGCTAAAAACTGCAAAAAATTCGCGATGATGGCGTCATAATAGGTCAAAAATGGCGTCATAATCATAGGTCACCGAAGGGGGGGGGGGTGTAGGGGGGGGTTCGCCCCCCCTACGGCCTCTGAGACCTATCCCCCCTAAGGCCCATTTTCGACCCCTCCCCCCCCCATCGACCCCTTGAACCCCTGACCCCCCCCCCTAAGGCCCATTTTGACCACCCCCCCCTAACTAGACAATCCCAAAAAATGCTTAAAAAATGGTCAAATTTCGTCAAAAAATTGTCAATTTTGGTCAAAAAATTGGTACCCGTGGTATGCCCACCCCCCCCTGCTTTTTTTAAAAAAAAACACCCCGGGGTGTGCCCCCCCCCCTGGAGGTCAAAAACCTCCACACCCCGGGGTGTGGACCCCCCCCCCCTGAGCCGTCGAAGGTCGGTGACCTATGGTCATAATTTTAGGGTTCTTTTTCATTTTTTGGTGGGGGGAGGCAAATCCTCCAATAAAGTGGGAAGAGGCATTTCCAGACCGTGCACAGGTCTGAACTAATACTAACAAAACGAAGCTTTAATTAGCTTTTAAAAACAAAATAAAAAATTGTTGTCCATGTTCAGACCTGTACACGGTTTGAAAATGCCCCCCCGGTTTATTGGAGGGATTGCCTCCCTTGTTTTATTGCCCCCCCCCATGGAAAAATGAAAAAGTACCCAAAAATTGTGACGCCATTTTTTTACTTATTATGACGCCATCATTGCAAAATTTTTGCAGTTTTTAGCCTATTTCAATGCATTTCAAGCTATTTTAGACCTATTTTTACTTTTTTTTTCGCTTTTTTCTCCCTTTTTTCCCTTTTCCTTTCTTTTTTCTTCTTTTTTTCTATTTTTTCTTTCCCCTGCTTGCCCCCCCCATTTTATTGCCCCCCCCCCAATTTAAAAAAAGTTGCCCCCTGTGCCCCCCACGTTTTGGAATTGCCCCCTCCCCGTTTAAACCCCAGGGGGCAGTGCACAGGTCTGCATGTTTTTGGTGGTTCATGTGACTATTGAATTTTTAATTTTTCTAGATATTTTTAGATTCTTCAGCTTTTAGCAATGTAAAAATGTAATTTTATTTTGTTTTGTAGCTCAACAAAGTTTTTTTTTCTTAACATAAATTGTACATACCACAAATAGGCAATATTGGGCCTAAAGCGTAAATGGGCTCATAATTTAAAAAAAAAAGACTAATCAATAAATAACCTTAAAATGAGACTTAAGAGTCCTATTTGGGTTATAAAAATGTTTTATAAGCGTATTTTACTTTTCAATTGGTAAAATTGATAATTGGTACACGTATGGGACTTGTATGGGGTCAAGGCATACATGGGCAAGTTGGTCCTGAGTAGGGGGGTGAAACCCCAAATTAAGGGGAAGGGGGGTTAAAATTCAAGAAAGGCAAAATACCAATATTGTTTTTTTTGTAGTGCATTTTACCCATATTGTTTTTCGATTTTGAAGAAAAAATAGGTAAAAAACGCTAATTTTAGGTCAAAAACCCCTTTTTATTGTTTAAAACATTCATTTTGACCTCAAAACCTAAGTTTGGAGGCAAGCCAGTTAGAAGTCATTTTAAAGACGTTTTTTCTTTATTTTTCCAAAATTGGGCGGTTAACCTTTTCTCCCCCCACTTCTGAGTGCGAGGGGGGTTAAACCCCCCTTCTCCGAATTTGGGGGGTTAACCCCCCCTCCAACCACCCTGTGCCCATGTATGGGTTAAACCCCAAATTAGAATGGTGGGGGGGGGGGTTAAAATCCAAGAAACGCAAAATACCCATATCGTTTTTTTCTGGAGTGCATTTTACCCATATTTATCGTTTTTCGATTTTGAAGGAAAAATAGGTAAAAAACGCTAATTTTAGGTCAAAAAACCTTTTTTATTGCATTTTTAAGCTTTTTATTGCTTAAAACATTCATTTTGACCTCAAAACTTAGGGTTGGAGGCAGTTAGACGTCATTTTAAACCCACCTTTTTCATTTTTCCAAAATCGGGGGGGGGGGGGTTAACCTTTTCTCCCACCCCCACTTCTGAGTGGGAGGGGGGGTAAACCCCCTCAACCCCCCGTGCCCATGTATGGGTCAAGGCTAAGGTTTTCACAAAAAAGAAATATAATCAAAATTGCAGACAAAAAGTTTGACTTGGTATGGTACCGCACCTTTAAATCTACATTTTTTATATTAGGTACCCACTTGAATTTTTCGTTTCAAATCACAAGTCGTTTAACAGCCGGTTCCCTCCAATTTTTTTATTTTTTTCGACTCACAACTGTGTATGCGACCCGCAATCGGCCACTAATTAATACTGTTGATTTATGTATATATATATATGTTTTGTAGGTGTTAGGGTTTTTATACAATTTGACAAATAATCATGGGTGATGTTCATTTGATACCTTTGTATTTGTGTCCGTCATTGTCAGAACTTCAAAAGCGTGCAGATCTCGCAGTAGAACCAAAAGGAAAATTTGACAGGTGTGTTTTACATGTTTTACTAGAAATTGAGTACAACCTTGAATTGAAATTTTTTGTGTACTGAGATCATAGGTGAGAAAGGGGGGAGTAGGGTGGGGTCCACCCTCCTCCTGGCCTCAAAATTTCGGCCCCCCCTAGACAAAAGTCCAGATTGCGCCTCCCCTCCCCCAAATTTCCGAATCTTTTACCCCTGACACCCCTCTGGAATTTGAAATCTGACCCCGCCTTTCCCCCGGGAAAATTTTAGGTACTTTTTTTATACTAAATTTTCTTCTAAAAACGTAAATTTTTAGCACATATTAATGTTTTTACACCTTTTTTACAGCAGAATATCGCTTTTTATTTAATAAAATGTAGTATTATCCTATAAAAAGATTAAAGAACAATTATTAATTAAAGTTATTATGGTTTAAAACTGTTTTGGTTTAGACACTGGACCCCACCTGACCCCCCTCTAGATTTCAAATTTTCGCACCCCAGGTCGACCCCTCCTAAAATGCTAGGGGGGGGGTCCGGACCCCCCTGGGACCCCCTCTAGAATTCAAAATTGGATTTATCGCGGGTAACCACTTCCCCCTTGCTTCCCAGACCGTTCTCACCTATGACAGATATCAAAGATTTATTTAGTTAATATAAAATGAAAAGTTAGTATTTGTTATTTTTTTATTGTATGGTGTTAATTATATAGAATCACGGTGGGGGAAGGCGCTTTTGATTTCAAAAATTTTGAAAGGTTCAATTCTAATCAAATAACCCTCACCAAAAGATATTTTACTCCACATTTTCTATCAGCGTTTTACACCTTGTCGGTGTCGCGGTAAGGAGGAAGCATAGATTTTATTGCTTGTCTATAAAATTTAAGCTCGCAAGTCATAAGTGTTCTAGGGAGAGGAAGGGGGAGGGGGTCCCTATCTAAGGGCGATGCTCTTTCCTTTCCCCAAACCCCAAGCGCCTTTCCCGCGAACCCTAAGCGCCCTTCCATCTCTTTACCAAGCTGAGTGGAATTTTTTTTGAAAGCTTGTTTTTTTTGTTGGTAGACATAAAAATAGGTAATGAATATTTCTTTTATTTCACTTTCTTACCATTTCACAGCTTTTTTATCACTGTTTTTAGCGATTTATAAAAAATCGCAATTTTCGATACTTAAAGGTGCGGTGCGGAGTCAAACTATTTGTCTTTTTGGAAGACCCCCAATTTTGGAAAAATGAAGAAAAAAATGTCTTTAAAATGACTTCTAACTGCCCCCAAACTTAAGTTTTGAGGTCAAAATGAATGTTTTAAGCAATAAAAAGCTCAAAAATGCTATAAAAAGGGCTTTTTGACTTGACCTAAATTTAGCGTTTTTCACCTTTTTTTTCTTGAAACGATATGGGTAAAATGCACTCCAAAAAAAAGGTATTATTTTGCGTTTCTCGGATTTTAACCCCCCCCCCCTAATTTGAGGTTTAACCCCCCACTCCGGACCAACTTGCCCATGTATGGTCATAACCCCCAAAAATAGCGTTTTTCGACAATTCTGTACGTGAAAGCAGACCTGTGCACTCCCCCTTTGGGGTTTTATTGGGGGGCATAGGTGTTTTTGGTCAGGTCCGCTAGGGGGGTCCACCCGGCTGAAAGCCCAAAATTTTGGGCTTTCAATTCATGCCGACGCTTTATTTTTTGCGCAAAAAATTCGCGGTGACGGCGTCATTATAGGTCAAAAATGGCGCCATAATTTAAGGGTGCTTTTTCATTTTTCGGCGGGGAGGGGCAATAAAAAGGGGGCAAATCTTCGAATAAAGCGGTGGGGGCCTTTCCAGACAGTGTACAGTACAGGTCTGTGAAAGATTGTTCAATGGGTATTACGATTTACGTGACAAATTATGCATTCTAAAAAAGCGCCTATTTTTTACTGTAATTTGATACGTTGACCGTTAAAATTGGAGCAGTATTTGTCGAGATATTGGTTTTTTCGTTAAAAACAAAAAACCCGCGATTTTTTCGTTAAAAACCCTATACGACGCAGCGATTTTATAAAGTTTGCCCAACCTTTTTTCCTTTAGCGAAAAAGTCGAGGTTTTTTGTACGAAAAACGCAATATCTCGACAAATACTGCACCAATTTTAACGATCAAGGTATCAAATTAAAGTAAAAAGTAGCCGCATTCTTTGAATGCATAATTTGTAACTTAAATCGTTTTACCTATTGAGCAATCTTTCACGTACAAAATTGTCGAAAAACGCCATTTTTGAGGGGTCATAACTCTTCAACCACAGGGAGATATTTTGTTGAAAAAAATTTTGTGGGCTATTGGGGGCAGGCATAAGGTTTTCACAAAAAATTATTAAAATCGAAGACAAAAAGTTTTACTCCGCCCGCACCGCACCTTTAAGAAAACTGTCCGGAGAGATCTCAAAACAAATCAGGTTTCGGTAAAATGTTTTTTTTTAAATTTAAATCATCTGGAAAGTTTTTTAACAAAAAGCAAAACCATTATGCAATATAAAATTTTTAGTTGCAATCTAGTCAAGTGTCAAAATTATAGCTGTTTAAAATAAAAGTCCAAAGTGTTTAAAATTGTGTAATATAGTTTGTTTAGGTTGTTTGAACTACTTAAACGAGCCTACGATGAAGGAACTTTAAAAAGAAAAGAGGGAGATGAAGAAACTGCTTTTATTTACTACTATAGGTGTTGCTCTCTTGCAAATGCAATACGCCAATGTTCAGACTACAGTAAAGCTGATCAAGTAAATATTATCAGTCTTTTATTCGAATTATAATCTGCTTTTTCCATGACGCCTGAGAAGGTAGAGGAAAAAGACCCCCTTAGAGAACAATTAACAGTGCTTTGCTCTGTAGGACCCTTTTCAGAATTTTGGTGACCCAAAGTTCTTCACTAAGCAACACTTTTGTTGTGACAAGTTTATTGATTTATTCATTTTCGTAGCTGCGTGAACTAACAATTTTACCCCTTGATAAAGTCAATTAATTGACGAGGAATGCATACCCACGGGTTAAATCTCAAGAAATCTAAGAGTGGAGGGAGGGGGGCTTTTTTAATATACAAAAAACTTAATAGTTCCAATAATGTTTTTAGAGAAAATCAGAAGTCGTAAAGCTGACTTTTAAACGAGCGCTTGTTGAAATGGACAAACTCCAAGTCAGCTTGAAACGAAGATACTCATTAACCGAAGATGAAAAGCACGCCAGAGAAAAAGAAAGTCGGGAGTTAAATGAAAAAATAAAGGAAATTGAAATTAATTTTAATGACCCGAATAAAAACGAAAATAGTATTAAAAATATCTCCGAGGAAAGCACAGAAATCACTCCTGAACAACTATATCACCTTTACACCAGTAATAAACAACCAGAAGTGTTATTACTGGATTTCCGACCTGCAGAAAAGCGATCATTTGTCATTCATTTCAAAAATAATAATAATTTTACATGCATTAACCTTCCAGATTCTACCTTGGTTGCAGGGTAACTTTTTGTTTGTTGTAGTCTTTACTTTATGAACACATTTAATTGTAATACTGTATCAATACATACAAAAAATTTAATTTGTTAATCAGATATCAAAATGCGAACTTAAACAAATCTGAAAAAAATTATTTTAAGATTTTTCATAAAGGTGTAAATTTTGTAAACAATCTCAACTTATAAATAATCGACCGTACCGTTAGTAGGATGCTTATCTACAAAATTATTATTTTTGAAATCTATCTGACCCCTACCCTCCCTCGAAAAAATTTTAAGTACTCCTTTCATATCAAACTTGAATTTTTAACACAAATTTATTTTTTTAGTGGTTTAAAACTATTTTGTTCTGGACACTCGACCCCCCTTCCTAACCCCTTTCTGGATTTCAAAATTTTGCGCCCCGGATAGACCTCCCCGTAAAAAACTAGGGGAGTCGGGACCCCCTAGGATCCCCCTCCTAGATTTTAAATACGATTTACTCGGGCAATTATCGTATCCCCCTAGCTTCCGGGAGCCTGCTCAATTATAATCCCAATGAACCTCAAAATTATTATACAGAACTGTGCACAACCCCTCTTTTAGGTTTTAATAAAGGGCGCAGGCTGGGGCAATTATTTTGAATCGGGGGGAGAGGTAATAGAACAGGGAAAAAATAAAAATTTGTGAGTGGGCCAATACTAAAAATGGGTTGGTCTGTGTATTGCCAAAATTTTTTTTGCATACCTCCATACATGAGCACAGGAGGGTAGGGTGGGGTCCACCCCCACTAGCCTCAAAATTTCGGACCCCTCCTAAAAAAATCTAGGCCCCCCTCCCACCAAAATTTTTAAATTTTGATACCTTACACCTACCCTTTTTGGAAGTCTAAATTCACCCCCTCCCTCCCGCCTTCCGAGCCAAATTTTGAGTATGAATTAAGTCAAACTTTACTGTCACAGACACAATTTTGTAGTAAAAACAGTATTTTTGTACTTTTTTATACATAAATAGCCTATTTTAGTATATAAAATTCTATATTAGTGCTTAAAAACTTAAATATATGATTTAATGTGACTTTGTTTGGAAACTGGACCCCCTCTGGATTTCAAAATGGTCTACCCCGGGTCGACCCCCCCTAAAAAGCTAGGGGGGGTACCATGGACGTAGCCAGGATTTTGAAAAGGGGGGTCCAATCCTGAACAAACTTTCCGAAAGGGGGGGAGGTCCAAATCCTAAACGTTATAAAAGGGCTAAAAAAAATTTTCCGCGCTTCGCGTGGAATGTTTATTACCTTGTTTTTGTCACATACTTAATTATTTTCCCATTATTCAATAAAAATAAGTCTATAAAACCAAGAAAAAAATTTTTACAAACAATTTTATACCTTGAAATTTTCGATTTTCAAAACCCTAACAACTGAAAAAAGAAAACATTGATTTACAGCTGAGCAATGCAAAGTGCAGGAAAATGTTTTTAAAATTACTTCTCCTAACCTTTAAATTTTTAATCCCACGATATAACAATCTAAAGAGGGGGCCTATCGTGGTCGTATTAAGATTAAAAAACAGAGTTACACAAATTTGGAAGTGAAGACCAATTAAAACATTAAGAATGGGGTGGATACAGCGTGGTAATATTAAGATTACAAAACAAACTAACACAAATTTGAAAGGGTAGACTATATAATTAATCGAGCGCTGAGCGAAGTGCGAGAAAAATTTTAAAAAATGTCCCTTCTAGACCTCCAAATTTTTATCCTTGGCGACCCAAAAGGGGGGTCTAACCCCAAATTTTTCCTTTTGCCGACCCAAAAGGGGGGTTCAGGTTCAGACACCCTAGACCCAACCCTGGCAACGCCCATGGGGGGGGGTACGGACCCCCCTGGACTTCCCTCCTAGCTCTAAAATGGTCATTTACTCGTGGTAGCCACCCCCTAGCTTGCCGGTCCATGCTCATGTATGCACCTCTCCCCCCAAATTCGGGTCTACCGGGTCTACCAAGCATCCGAGAAGCCGCCTATGCATGGTAGTTTATTTTATGACACCTATTATAGTAAATTTCCTCTAGCTATTCCGACCACCCTACTGATCTCTAAGCCTCTGCCTACCTAAATTGTTTGAGTTTATTAATTAAAACGATTTTTTTATAAACCTGAGCTTCTAAAACAACTCAATTAGTAACATATTGTAGCGAAAACAAATTGTTTAGATGTACGGCTAAGAAATTAGAAATGAACTTGCCAGTGGCGGATAGAGTTTTGTACAACCGAAGACATCAAGCAGATTATGTAATTCTTGTAGATTCGAAAAGTATCGCTGCAGACGCCGTTCCTGGAAGTCGTTTACTCATTCTTTCTCAAGCCATTTATGAGGTAAAACTTTATTTTGATGTTGTTTTATAGTTATGAGCAGTTCCGGAAGTTCCGGGCAAAATTTGGAAATTCTGTTCCGGTTCCTGGTCCGAATTTTTGAAAAATCTCAATTCCGGTTCTGGTTCCGGTTCCAATGTTTCGGTGGTTTCGCAGTTTAATAGGCAGTTCCGGTTCCGAATGTTCAGGGCAAAATTTGAAATTCCGGTTCCGAATTTTTAGAAAATCTTAATTCGGGTTCCTGGGGTTCTGCAGTTCCGCCCATCACTATTGTTTTATAAAAAATAGTAAAATTGGATTAACCTATAAAAATCGTTTTATTTAAGCTTAAAAATTGTGCGAGATTGCAATTTTCGGATTCATAATCATCTTTGTAGAAACTGTAGTACAAAAAGTGCAGTAATAATTAAAGTTTATTTTCAGTACGACAATGGGGGATCGTTGCGTCGAAAGCCGCTGGTGCTGAGCGGGGGTCTGGAGAACTGGAAACTGCACTATCCCATGCTTACCATGAAGATGGTGGACGCCGAGGAAACGGAGGACGAGGGAGCGGACAGCGATTACGGGAGTGTTTCTGACCTCTCCGCCGTCTCCTACCCAGATCTGGACACATACTTCTCTCAAGAACCACAGCCGGACAGCGGACTGTCCGATGAAGAGTCCGAGGAACCCCGACCCATCCTCCGCTCTTCCGGAATACTCCCGACTGTCTCGACCTCGGTTCCTGTTATTACTCCTCAGATTCCTAGCCGAAACTTAAAGCCAACGGTCCACCACGGTTTTCCCCCAATGCCATCGGCTAAAGAGAGCCAAGCCGATACTAACGGTTTCGGCAACCCAGCTAATCCGCTTTCCAACGGAGCGGCCCACGACCAATTAAACAACTTTTTGCCCAAAGTTCAGACGTCTAACGGACTCACTATGAATGCTCAGCCTATAGCCAATAAGCAGCAGCAGGAATTGAATTCGTCATCCAATTACAATGGGGCTGCTACCCCTCAAGTGTACCAAACAATTAAACCGAACGTTACGGCTGATGCGGACAAAAGAACTGTTCCACCGTCAAATTCCACCGCGATCCCCCCTTTTATATCTAACGAAAACGGTTTCTCATCGTCGGTTCATTCTGGTGCAAAGACGGTTCCCACTGTTGACCGCACTGTAAAACCGAAAAACGCAAAGGTTTTACGGAAATCAGGAGAAGTTACAGACTCTCAACAAGAGAATCAAAATAATTTCGGTAAGTCAAATTATTCATCTATTTAATAGTTTTTTTGCTTAAAAACAAAATGTAAATCTGTGAGTTAGATCTGTCTTGCTTTAAATCAAACAAAAAATAGGTTAGAAATAAAGTTCTCATATGCATTTATAACGCAAAAAAACTGCTCCTAAGATAATAAAACCTTAGAATGGGCAGGTTGGTTAGATTGAGTAAAGGAAGGTTGGTCTATGCTACCCATACTCATCTAGAAATGTCGACGTTTTGGCAAAAAAGTTTTATCAGGACAGGATATTTTTTATTCATTGGAATAGTTCAAATGTTTTTAGATATATCGGAAAAAACTCGAGCTGCGGGGGGTGGGAACGTGGGCAGTACGTCTTCCTGCCATAGTCGTTCAGAGGAGGAAGAAGTAGTCCACTCCTGGAAGGAAGGGGAGCGGCTTCCTTCCGCCCCCACGGACTCTGTCTCTTCCGTTCCTCGCCAAGGCAACCAGGAGGAGGGCCAGGGCACGGATGTCATCCACCCGCCTCCCACTTCCTTCCAGTCTCTAAGCGAAGCCAACGGTCAAACAGTGGGGCGCCTGCCCTCGTCTCGGGGATCGGCCCCTGTGCCGCGGAATGACGAGTCCTCTTCCAGCAGTGAAACGGCCAGCCAACCTCCCAACAGGCACAGACAGAATCAACCCTCCCTGCCGCCGCACTCACGCAGAGCGGAGAGCCCACCGAAGATTCATAGTGTGTATTCGGATACAGCTCGCAAGCCTAAACCGAGTGTGCCGGATCGCCAACTCAAACCCAAACGGAAACCTAACTCCGAAACGCTGTAAGTTTTTAGTCGAAATCGCCATTTAATTATTGTATTATATTTTTACTTTGTAACATGTTCTTAAATAATGAAAAAATTTAGTCGAATTTTGGCAGAATACGAAAAGAAAGAGATGGGAAATGCAGTTCATGTGATGGCTCATCATTCCAAAACTGGACGGCCGGTAAAATAAATTTTATTATTATTTTTAATTTTATTTTTAAATAAATTGCTTTATGCTTATAAATTATGCTTTTTTTTAATCAAAGAACATTCAATTATGATTTTTCGATAAATATAGATAAAAAGATTTTTAAATGAACATGAATGAATCTTTATAATATTCGCTACTAAGTGTTAACCAATTTCTAACATTTAAGTAATAATTAAACAATTTTACAATGTTTTTAGCCCTATCCTGGTTTGACTGGTCTGATTAATCTTGGAAATACTTGTTTCATGAATTCTGTTGTCCAAGCTCTTTCAAATACACCAAAATTGGCTCGTTATTTCACTTCAAGAGACTATTATCAACATATAAACCAGTAAAGATTATAATGAAACCATTTATTGGCATGAGAGAATTGGAGTGGGTTGAACTCATAGATGGGCACGGGGGGGTTGGGGGGTTCGTCAACCCCCCAAATCTTCTCTGAGAAAGGGGGGTTTAACCCCCCCACTCAGAAGTGGGGGGGGGGAGAAAAAGGTTAGGGCCCCCCCCCCCAAGTTTTGAAAAATGAAGAATAAAATGTCTTTAAAATGACTTCTACTAACTGTCTCTCCAAACATAAGTTTTGAGGTCAAAATGAATGTTTTAAGTAATAAAAAGCTCAAAAATGCTATAAAAACGGCTTTTTGACCAAAAATTAGCGTTTTTTACCTATTTTTTTCTTCAAAATTGAAAAACGATATGGGTAAAATGCACTCCAGAAAAAAAAACGATATGGGTATTTTGCGTTTTTCGGATTTTAACCCCCCCCCTAATTTGGGGTTTAACCCCCCCCACTCCGGACCAACTTACCAACTTACCCAACAATACGAAACGTAACCAAGTAC
>JASAMX010030615.1:0-11516 GCA_030248175.1 Microlaimidae sp. YZB2_3 | reverse complement strand
TTGGTTCAGTTACGTATTGCTGAGGGGTTCAAAAATATTATACAAGGAGATTGTTTAGATGCTGTGGTCTTGGTTACACCAACTATGAAAATCGCCTAGCATATTTAAAACTTGAAAAACTTTCAGATAGAAGGGACAAAACTGATTTATGTGAAATATATAAAATAATAAATGGTAAATCTTGCCTACTTTCAGAAAATCTTCTTTGTTTCAATACCAACCCAACTCGAGGTCACCCATTTAAATTGCAAGTTGAGGACTACAGAATTGATGCAAGAAAATACTGTTTTTCTAATCGCGTTATTTCTAATTGGAACAGTCTGAAAGCCTCTCAGGTTACTGCTAAATCGGT
The DNA here is from genome assembly GCA_030248175.1 of Microlaimidae sp. YZB2_3. Taxonomy (NCBI): domain Eukaryota; kingdom Metazoa; phylum Nematoda; class Chromadorea; order Desmodorida; family Microlaimidae; species Microlaimidae sp. YZB2_3. The sequence goes on along the minus strand of JASAMX010030615.1, from coordinate 11,164 downwards.
CTGTGTTTTTAGAAAATCACTAACTTAACATTAATGTGAAATGTGAAAGTGAAATAGTGTTTTGCTCAATTACCACCCAGTCCCCTGCATAATTGGTTAGTAATATCCAAATTTTGTTTGTATTTTATTTTATTTTTTTTTCCTGATAAAGATTTGGAAGGTTTGTGTAGTGCTCTGCTCAGTATTAGTGCCGAAGATTCAAACAAATCTTCAGCCTTCTGAGCAATTTTTAGCAAACAATTTTTTTTTTATGTTTTACATTACTTTATAGTGAACTGTGTTGCTTGTGGATCGCACACAGTACACTTAGTTCATGATCTAGTTTTGTAACAAAAATTTCATATTACTTTTTCAGAAAATTTTTGTTTTCTATTGCTCATTACTACATAGATTTTTTTTTTACCTCCCCCTTTTGGGGTCTCCCATCAAGTGTTTTGTCTGTTTTCTTTTTTGTAGTATGTAAAATATTTACTAATATATTGTAATATTTTTATATTGTACTGTGCTTGTGATAAATTCCATGTACTTAAAACTGTGTGTGAAAGTTATGTAATATTACATGCTTTTGTTTTGGTTTTTTTTTTTTTTTTTTGCTAAAAATAAATTTCCTTCTTTCTTTCTTTCTTACATACCGCCATATTAACGGCTTTTTGAAATCAAATATCAAGTTCTAGGTCCGAAAAACATTGAAAAATTCAGATTTAATATAAGGCGACTCTTTCCTTATTGTTTCTATTTATTACATAAAACAAATTAGCTGTCAATGTATTTATTAAATTAAAAGTCGCCTTATATTAAACCTGAAATTTTCAATGTTGTTCGGACTTAGCACTTGATATTTGATTTTAAAAAGCCGTTAATATGGCGGTATGTTTTGCTTTATACGAAAATAATTATAAATTACAAAATTTAATGCGCAATGCGATAACTTATTTTGACAGAAATTTTTTATGGTTACTGTGACGCTTGCGTTATACTTTTTTTGTATCGTCTTGACGACATGTGACTTAACTAATACTGTGGTATTTACAGCTGGTTAACTCATGTAAAAGTTAATTCACTTTGAGAAAAATTTATGTGAATTAAGTTTTATTAATGGTTAAAAAACGCAAACTAAAGCTTTTACACGTATTGTTTTTATTCGGTTTTGTTTTTCTGAAAATTTCACAAAATCTGTTATTAATTTACAGGTTTTAAAGAGACTTGTTTCAGTGTTTTCTGGCATTTAGTTTTTAGACTTATGTAGCTTTACACTATTCCATTTAATATAAGGCTTTTTTTTGAAACTTTGTTTCGTCTTTTGCTAGATTGAGTTATGGTTAAACTTTTAGCTTTAAAGCCATATTGGTATTTTGAGAAAAGATTTTTAAAAAAACTACGAATTCATCATTAACTAACCGCTTCATTAGTTTCCAAGCAAATGATGTAACATAAATTGCACGATAGTGGATTTTCTTGGTCTTTGACGATTTTTTGTAGAGTTGAAAAACTAATGCCATTTTTCAGTCAACAGGTAAGACCCCGTTATCGAATGAGCTTTGAAAATAACTGATAAAGATTTAGATGCTAACTAATAAAAAGTAAGCTGGAAATCCATAAGGAGTTTTTGAAATTTTATTAGAAAGATTTTTATCGCAGTTAATATAATTTAATAACTTACGTTAAAATATTTTGGCAATTTGGAAAGATGGTGAAACGTGACGCTTATGAGAATGATCAGCTGCGGGAGAGAATTGCTGGGTTGGAGACAGAACGAGACCAACTTTTGCATCGTGTGGAAAAGTTGGAAGCCGCTGAAATAAATGAGGATTCTATCGCAAATATCTGCTCGCGAGTTATTCAGGACCTAATCCCATGGATGGAGGAACCTATAAAGAAAACTGAGTTCCAGCGAGAACACTCAACAATGGCAGTTGTTGCTGGTTTGAAAGAGGCGGACACCAAGCAGGAAGACCTGAAAACAGCTAAAACTTTGGTGGAGGAAGCAATGGTGATCCCTATTTGTTTGACCAAGACAAAAAATGTGTATTAGAATTCAAGAGCTCTCAGGAATTTTCAAAATAGGATAAAATGCAACCCAGTTGCAATTTAGCAAATAAAAATCTAAGCATACCAAAAAAAACCTTAAGAAATTATATTAAATTAGTATCTTTGAACACATGATCTATTTTAAATCAGCTTGATGAATTTGAGCTCTTGATTCCTGGTGCCGATACAAATTACTGTTCTCCAGATATTGTGCTTGTTCAGGTGTCTTGGCTAAGTGCAGATATCCTAAATCAGCTTATAATTAAGGATTACTCCAACTATAGTATTCTAAGGAAAGATGGGGTTCAAGGTGGAGGGGGTGGTGTGTTTATTTTAATTAAAAAGAGATTAAATACAACAATGTAAAAATTCTTGAGAAATATCATAATTTGGAGGTATTGGCAACAGATCTTATTATTTTAAGTAATAAAATCCGTCTAATAAATGTTTACAGGCCCCCTAATATTAGAGGTGAAAAGGATTTACTGTTACTAGACTTTATTAAATGCTATTTCACAAATTATACACATACATCAATCCTAATAGGCGATCTAAATTTGCCAGGAATCCGTTGGGATAGTGAAACCGTAATAAGTAATTTGCAAAATGAGATCAAATATTACAAAAAATTTTTAGAATTAGGTCTATCACAACTTGTTTTTGAGCCATCTTGAGGTAAAAATTTCTCAGATTCGGTCCTAACCAATGACCCAGAAATTTTTAATGAAGTTCAACTTGCAGCCAATTTTGGTAACTCAGATCATGCTGTAATTAGTTGTAAAATTAATTTGAATTTGTTTAAAGACAATATCTCCACTAAAACTGACTTTTTGGTACCTGACTCTAAAAATGCTGATTACAAAAGTATTGCTATGCTACTTGCTGTTCAAGACTGGGATTTAAACTTTAAATATTTTAACACAGTTCAAGAATATTGGGATTGCTTTAAAAAATGCTCACTGATTGTATCTTTTTACATGTGCCATTAGTAAAAAAATATAAGCAACATACTAAAAAAAATGCCGTTATCCAAAACATATTGCCAAACTTCAAAATAAAAAGAAGAGGTTATGGAAGCTCAGAATTGAAAATATTACTTAGAAAAATGATTTCAAAAAACTTCAAAAGAATATTCTGAAAGTGTTAAAAAGTTTAATGCACAGTTAGAAGAAGAAGTGCTTAAATCAAATGATATAGGGTACTTTTTTAAGTATATAAACAAAAAGCTTAAAACAAAGGAATCTATCTCACCAATTCAATGTTAAGATGGCAGTTTTGTTGCTGAAGATTTAGAGAAAGCAAAAACTTTTGGAGAATATTTCAGTTCTGTGTTTACTAAAGATAATGGAAATTTTCCTCCATTTAAACCAAAAAATGTTCATATTCTTGAAAATATAATCTTTAGCGTAAAAGATGCTTTAAAATTTCTAAAAAAATTATCAAATAAATTATCTCGCTCTCCAGATGGCATACCAGCCTTGTTTTTAAAGCGTTTAGCAAAAGTTTGGCTGAGCCCCTTTCAAAAATTTTTAAAAAGTCATTTGACAAAAACGAACTACCACATGATTGGAAAGTTGCCCTTACTACTCCTGTTCACAAAAAATGTCAAAAGTGCCAAAAAGAGAATTAGCGTCCAATCTCCATTACCTGTTTTTTTGTAAGATCATGAAACAAATAGTAAAATTTGAGCTTTCTTTCTTTTTTGTAAATATATTATCTTACTTTTAGCATGGTTTTAAAGATAAAAGCTCAACAGTTACACAACTTCTTGATTCTTACAATGATTGGACATTAGTTGTTAAAGATAAAAAATCAGTGGATGTACTTGGACTTTGTAAAAGCTTTTGATACAGTATCACATCAAAAGTTTTTGTATAAATTAAGTAAATATGGAGTTTGTGGTAAACTTTTAAAATGGTTAGAAACGTTCTTAACTAATAGAGAAATGAAAGTAGTAATACATGACTCTGTTTCAAATTCATACCCAGTAATAAGCTCGGTACCACAGGGTTCAGTTTTAGAACCTTTTTTTAGTTTACATCAATGATATTGTTGAATGTGTTCATAACTTTGAAATCAGACTATTTGCTGATGATGCAAAAGTCTATACTAGTTTGGATAAAAATAGTAACAATCGACTTAAATTACAAGATGATCTGAATAGAATTGGCAAATGGGCTAGTAATTGGCAGCTTGGTCTGTCTGTAAATAATTGTGAAGTTTTAAATAAAAATAATCAAAAAAATATTACAGAAATGGATTATTATTTGAACAATAAGAAGTTGCCTAAAACAAATTGTATTAAAAGATCTGGGAGTTTATATAACAAATGAATAAAAGTTCTCAATACACTCTCAAAAATAGCTAGCAAGGCTATGAAAACTGTTAATCTAATTTTTAGATGTTTTAAATCTCATTCTTTAAAAAACTATCTTACTGCTTACAAAAGTTTTGTTCGTCCTATAATAGAGTATGCAAGTGCAATGTGGAATCCATACATGAAAAAAGATATATATATATTCTGGAAAAAGTACAACGATTTTTACTAAACGGGTTTTCAAAAAGTGCAATATAAAAGACACAGAACATGAGAATAGATTAAGGATATTAAATCTTGAAACCTTAGAAAAACGCAGAGAAAAGTTTGATTTAATTGATACATATAAAATTCTAAACAACCATGTCAGTTTAAAAGCCAACAAATATTTTACGCTTAACACAAATTACACCAGAAGACATTCAAAAAAAATTAAAGTTGAGCATTCTAGAGTTAACTGCAGAAAATATAGCTTTTTAACAGAGTACAAAATAAATGGAATTCCCTAAATCAGAGTCAAGTTGACGCTAAATCATTACATATTTTTAAAAATTCTTTATAAAACAAAGATAAATTAACCTAAAAATGACTAAGCAAGAGCTTTAAAATTAAAGCCTTTAGTCATTCTTTTCTATTTAGCCAAGACTTCTGTTGTGATGATGTATTTATGTTTATTTTTGTATTTTTTTATTTTTGTGTTTTTCTTTTTTGTGTAACCCAACTGGGTTGCTATTTTGTAACCTATAGTATGTATGTACTTACTAGAAAATAAATTTAATCTATCTATTTTTAACAGGAAAGAATATGTTTTCTAGAATACCGATTTTGTCTACATTAAAATTTGGTAAAACATTGTTGTCCTTTGTAAAGACAGAACTAAAATACTCAGCAAAAACTCCCGCTTTTTCTTGGTCATCACTGGTGTAAGACCAACCGTACTTAATTATAGTTGGTATTTTTTCTTTATTTTTAATTTTGTTATAAACATACTAATAGTTTATGTAAGGCCATCACTGAATGAGGAACAGCGAGTCTGTCAAAAGGAATTGTTTGGCAAGCTTAGGAAGCTTAGAGAGCAGAACAAAAAGGTTTCGCTTCGGTATTCTGCTGACGTCACTCTCAAGGCTCCCCTAAATGTTTTAAAATAGGATATTATGCGACTTAATTATCACTGTAGTAAACTAAAGCTTATACCTAGCATAAAAATTTTGTGTATGAATGCAAGAAGCCTTGCTAACTCCTTAGACGAGCTTGATCTTGTGATTTCAGGTGATGACCCTATCTATGGTATTGTTTATATCTGTTTTATTTGTGAAAATGGCTCACTGAAACAACCACTAACAATATGATAAACAAAAATAGGGAATTTAATGTTTATTAAAGGGATCGACAGCAGCGATAAAGAGATGGAGTAGTCCTATTAATTAAAAATATTTTTAGAGTAGTTGAAGTTGAAATGGAGGAAAAGTGCAATGCAATAGAACTAGTAGCGGTTGACATTATTCCACAGAAGTCATCTATACTGAGATTCCTTGGTATTTATAGAGAACCTAGCAAAGAAAAAGACAATCTAATATTTGAGCTAATCAGGAATTTAACAGAAAACTTTGTAGGAACCATTGTTTTAACTGAAGATTTCAATCTGCCAGGGGTAGATTGGTCTTCAGATAAAATAACTTCAAACAAGCAAAATGCAAGTAATTGGTTTGAATTTCTTATTGAGCTAGGTATGTATCAGCTTGTTTCACAACCAACTCGTGAAAAAATTATCTGGATCATTTGTTCACAAACGATAGAGAAATTTTCAATAATATCACTGTTGCGCCCAATTTTTCACAATCAGATTATGACACTATTTTATCTGAAATTAATCTTAAAATACTTGACAGTCCTAAGAAAAGATTCAAAAACTACACACCTAATTTTTTAAAAGCACATTATGATATGCTAAGTTTATACTTATCTACAATCAACTGGAAAATTTTATTTGAGGAATGTGGCACTGTAGAAAATGCTTGGCAGAGATTCAAGGATATTTTGTTGTTAGGAATCAATAGAAAAGTCCCTGGAAAAAAATTGTACAATATCCAATACATATAAAAAACTACAAAATCAAAAGAAAAAACTTTGGCATAAGCGTAATATTGATGAAAAATCAAGATCAGAGTACAAAAAAATTTGCAAAGTATAAAAAATAAAGTTAGAGATTTTATCAATAATAAAGAAACAAAAATTTTAAATTCAAGGGGTTTAAACAGTTTTTATAAATTTGTTAATAGTAAAATTAAAACAAAACAAACTATCCCACCAATTAAAAGAGATGATGGGACATTTGTTACTGAAGATTTTGAAAAAGTTGAACTTTTTGGAAATTATTTTGCTTCTATTTTTACTGATGATGATAATACCTTGCCAAATTTTAATCCAACAATTATTGGGAAGTTGGGAAACTGTATAACATAGTATTTACCACAAAAAAAGTATTTAAAGCCCTTAAAAAGCTCCCAAACAAGATGTCTCAAACACCTGACTGTTTTCCAGCTTACTTTTTAAAAATCTTGGCTAAAGTTATTGCTGAACCTTTGGCAATAATTTTTCATATGTTTTTTGATTTTGGAGAATTACCACTTGATTGGAAAATAGCTTTATTAAACTTACTGTTTAAAAAAGGCACCACAAGCCTAAAAGAAAATTATTGTCCAATTTCACATACATCTTTTTATTGTAAACTAATGGAACAGCTTGTCAAAGAAGAACTTATTGTCTTTTTCCATATCATTTTGTTAAGGTTTCAACATGGTTTTAAGGCAAAAAGTTCTATAATAACACAGCTGCTGGAAATTTTTAATGAGTGGACGCAGGCACTAAAAGATAAACTTCTAATTGATGTCATTTACTTGGATTTTGCCAAGGTCTTTGACACTGTGTCACATCAAAAATTGTTATATGAGCTAGAAAAATATGGTGTTTCTGGTAAATTTTTAAAATGGATAAAAAAATTTTTATTTGGGTGAGAAATTAAAGTTGTAATTAATGACTCAGTATCCAAATCATACTCTGTAAAAAGTTCAATTCCTCAGGGTTCTGTTTTAGGTTCATTTTTATTTTTAATATATGTTAACGGTATTGTTGATTGTGTTAAGTGTAATAATATACTTGCAACTACAGAATTGACCTAGGTGTTTATATATCTCATGATATGAAATTCTCTAAACACTGTGAAATCACAGCAAAAAAAGCAATAAGAGTGACATCACTAATTTTTTAGAATATTCAATTCAAACTCTAGAAATAATCTTTTCACAGCATATAAGTCCTATGTTAGACCAATTTTGGAGTATGCTAGTGCAGTTTGGAACCCCTATTTACAAAAAGATATAAACATTTTGGAAAAAGTGCAACAAAATTTCACTAGACAGTTGTTTTATAAATGCAAATTGTTACCTGTTGGTTATGAACAAAGACTAGATTAATTAGGTTTAGAAAAATTAAAGGACTGAAAAGACAAAACTGATTTATAAGAGTGCTTAAAATTATACATAGCTTAAACAATTTGCAAGCCAATGATTTTTTTAAGTTTAACCTGTAACCCACCCATGGCCATCGCTTTAAATTGGCTGTTGAAAAAATTGGAATTAATGCAAGGAAGTTTTTTTCGCAAATAGGGTGATTATACCTTGGAACAATCTACCCACATCTCAAGTAACTGTTGATTTTTTGGATGCATTCAAGAAAAGTTTAACCTCAGAAACGGGTAGGTCTGAAAAATACTAGTAATAATTGAAAATGAAATGGTATTGTGATCCGAAGTTGAAAAACCTGGTAGAACGAAACGTCATCAAATATCTCCGCATCATTTGATAAAGCAATACTAAACAATGACAAAACAATCCAGCGATGGATACTGCTATTATTTAGGATTTTTTTTTAATTTTAAAATTTGATTGATTCGCAAATTATCCGATTTGGAAGTGGATTGTTTGATTTCGTGTTTTAGATCTTAGTCATATGCATAAAAGGGTCACCATTGTTATCATAAGAATCGCGAATTTCTTATTACTATGAGTTTTAAGCATTTGCTTTTTTTAGCAATCATTTTTTTAATTTTTTAGCCATTGTTGAACGCTTCCTAGCTTGCTCCATTTCATTGATACTCGCTTTCATCAGCGGAATGAGGCGAGCAAAGACAGCCTCACAAATATCCGCGACGAATTATTTCATAACTTTTTGGTTAGATTCTAAGGCGTTCACTCTCGCTGTAAGATCGCCATTTTAAGCTTTCAGATTTTTATTTGCGATTTCTAAAGTCTCAATTTGACCACGCAGTTTGATATTTTCTTTCAGTTTCACGCAGTTTAATAGTTTTGAGTTCTTTTTTTGACCATTTCTGCAAAAGTGGGCTATTGTAGCAAGAGCTATTTCAAAAGACACAAAAACCTGAGTATCGTTATTAATGGTTTGGCAGAAGTCTGCTTGTTTGTTCCAGCAAAAAAAAATTGCAAATGGCAACAATTTAGTAAAAATAATAAATTAAATAACAAAATACATAAGATATAGGCAGGAAAAAAAACTAAAATCTAGTTTAAATGATTTTACTAACACCTGAGATGCGTAGAAAATATAAAAATACCATAAAAATTAAAGAAATGAAAAAATAAATTAAGTTTTAAATATAAATAATGCTTAATGATATCTAATATTAATTTAAGAACCTGTAATAGAACTTAAAAAAATCATTATGAACAATTTTTTGTATATTTATATGGTTATGTTTGAATTTTTTTTTAGTTTTCAAATCGGTCCTGTATGTATAGATAGGTGAATAATTAGAGATAAAATCGTTACTAATTTGATATTAAATTTTTAATTTATGAAAATTTAAAAACCATCACGGAGGTGGTTTAAAAAATTGTGGTTTTTTATGCTATTTTCAGATTAGTGACAATTTATTTTGGAATTAAGTCTTAATCTCAGATAAAATCCGTTAAACGAGATTATTCAATGGATTCTACTAGCATGTTTATCATGTGCAAAAATCTCCAGTCTCAGATTAAGTTTAAGTCAATTAAACTTTCAGCATACGATTTCAGGTTAATTTTTAAGTGCACTTTTTTAAGTATCCAAGAAAAAAAATTTATTTTATCCATGTCAAAACCATAATAATTTTTTTTTATTGTTTCAAAGAGAAAAATTTATTCACATTAAGAGATGTATAAAATTTTTTCTTTCGTACAATTAATTTTTAAAACAATAAAATACGTGTATTAACTAAGATTTTGATTTAACAAGAGATGCAGCAGTAATTATAAAACTTTTGGGCATTATCTTATTCAAACCAGGAACGGTTTTTACAGATACCTGGATTTTTACGTTTTTACTTGAAAAAAAAAACACATTATTTTCATCCTGGTCGGTTTTTAAAGCAGGCCTTTCTCGTGAAAACATTTTTTAAAATAAAACCAGCCGGTTGGTCTTGAAAAAAATACAATGCGTCAAAATAAACGCTTTTAAAATTTCCGAAAACTATCTGTTTTTAAGATAATAGCATAATTTTTAACCTAAGTTCAAGCCTAAACCCAAGTCTAAAGCTTATAAAACAAAGCTGTAAAATGCTAAAAACGCGCATTTTTGTATGGGTTTTTTGGATTCCTTTTTTAATAACTTGAAAACGTCTAATTTCTGTAAATTTTACTTATGATTTCTGAACCCAAAACAAGGTATACAATAGTTGCATTTTACATTATCTTGAGTAAAAATAATAATGGTTTTTTTTAAAGAAATAGAAAAAACAAAAAAAATCATATGCTTACTGAATCCAAAATGAAACCGCAATATACCATTAATATTAATAAAAATGCTTAGTATTAAGACAAAAATTAAATATTTCCAAAGTTTTCAAGCGCGGCAGGGAAGAAAAATTTTAAATCACGAATTCGCGCGCGCTATATGTTTCAATGCATAAAATATTGATTTTAAATATATTTACAAATTGTTAGTGAATAATTTACTAAGTTTTATGAATTTAACAGTTATTAAAAATAATTTGAATGTAAATTTCTAGAGTTAACGAGATGAATTATATACACAGGAAAAAATAAAATAATTAAAAACAATTTTATTTAGTTTCATAAATATAATATGTTTAAGAAATATTTACACTAATATACACGCTAAAGCATATAAATATATTCGTCTATTAAGGACTTCTAACTGCTTTTAGGGGTACCCACTCACGTTAAAAACAGATGACTATAAGAATTCCATCCATAGACTACTAATATACCTACTTACGTCTTTACCCACTTACGTTTCCATTCCTCAAGCTCTGCTAAAATTGGAGATTTTCAATTACGTGCATTCAAAAGACGTAAAACTGAAATGGCACATCATACAAGAAAAACATAAGTGCGTTTGGAAATGGAGGCGCTGGATTTCAAAATAGCAGACCTGGAATTTGAACGAAGTCAGCTGCTGGATTATGTAAAGATTCTAGAGAACGTTAAACAACAGAAACCCGCACCAGCTTCCGTCATTGATGAAGAAATCGTGGCCAGGATGTGTTTCAGAGTTATTCAGGAACTGCTGCTATGGATAGAAAACCGGATAAAACGAGCAAACCCAATGGGAGCAATTCCACAAAGACAGTAATAGCTGGAAGTCTTGAAGAATCTAACAACCATTTAGAGGATGGAAAGTTACTGCCATTGTGAAGGAGGCCATCAACAACGGCAGAGAACTGAATAATCCTGTTGTGGACTGATGTGTTCTGAACAATCTTGTTGCTTAATTCTTATTTACTTTCAAAAATGCCTGACCTGA